>JAJHZJ010000242.1:7158177-7438177 GCA_023548195.1 Bettongia penicillata ogilbyi | reverse complement strand
ACAAGTGAGAGGAATGGGGCCAGATGGCAGAACCACCCAGAAAGACACTGAGTTCTTTCTGCCTTCAAAGGCTCCTCCTGCTCCCCCTCCAACAGCTGCCATGTCCACACCAGCCCCAGGAGTGGGTTCAGTTCCTACTGGTCTTTTCCCAGATATCCTAATCAGCAGTATTCATAGAGTTATTGCCCATCGTTTAATACAGTTCAAAGAGACAATACCTCCTTATTATCTTTCTATCAATGTAAACATGGGTGAAGTTTTAGAAATATGGAAAGAACTCAATATGACATTGGCAGGAAAGAGTAAGATTTTTGTCAATGATTTCATCATTAAAACTTCAGCTTTGGCATGTTTCAAAGTACCTGAAACTAATTATTCTTGGATGGGCACAGTTATAAGGCAAAATCATATTGTTGACATTAGTATTGCAGTCAGTACTCCTTCTGGATTTATCACACCTATTGCATTTAATGTACAGACTGGAATACATTGCCAATGATGTAGTTTCCTTAGCAACCAAAGCATGAGAGGGTAAACTTAAGCCACATGAATTTCGAGGTGGTACTTTTACCATCTCAAATTTAGGAATGTTTGGGATTAAGAACTTCTCTGCCATTATTAACCCACCTCAGGCATGTATTTTGGCTGTTGGTGCTTCAGAGAATAGACTGATTCCAGCAGATAATGGAAAAGGATTTGATGTAGCCAGCATGATGTCTGTTACACTCAGCTGTGACCATCGGGTTGTGGATGGAGCAGTTGGAGTTCAGTGGCTTGCAGAATTCAAAAAATACCTTGAAAAGTCTATCACCATGCTGTTATAACTACCTTAGGCAGTTTCTACACTCTATCCCAGTCAGGTTTGTTATTCTTAGTAAGATATTTATATGTGTCAGTTAAACAAAGGTGGTCTCTTTTTTATTTTGTTAGCCATTTATTATCCATTTTGTACAGATAAGTTATTTGTAATAGGCATTATTGAGTTTCATGAACTTTAAATGCCAATTACAACCAATCGATGTGCAAACTTCTAATAAATATGCATTCAGATTCTGTATGCTCCCAAGTCAAAAGACACATGGCCTCCAAGCCTTCATAGTTGGCATTTGCATTGGGAAATACATTCAGGTGGCTATTTTTGTGGGAGTGGGGAGGGAGATTAAAGTTTAATCTTTGGAATTTAAGTTGTGTTTAGTTTTCTCAACTACATGATCCCTATCAATAAAACAGTAACTTCTTTTTTTTTTACTTTTCTAAAAATTCAGACCATCTAGTTGAATATTTTCTATACACTTTTCTATGAAATTTGATGTAAACAATTTTTGCCCATCTTGAAGACACAGCATGAATTGTAAGCAGATTTTGCAGAACTGAAATGAAAAGTCAGAATTTCACACTTGTAATTTGATCCTTGCATTCATCAGACTATTACAGTTGTAGCAGTAGAGGCTTCCTACTGCAAGAGTTTTTGGTTATTTGTAAGTAAACTCTCAAATGGATTCCATATTTATGCATTTTTGGAAGACCTCACCAAATAATATTGTTAATGTTCATATGTAAAATGTTGGTTAGTAATGTTGGACACCTGCCAAAATTCATTCATTGTCATGTCCAACTTGAAAGAATAACAGGGAGAGATAGTAATGAAGCATTGGAAATGGTTTTTAAAATGAGGACAAAAGATGGGTCAATGGATTAAGTAGTCAGGGATCTTACTAGGAAGAAAAAAATATGTTAAATATGTAAAAAAAAGGTTATTTTCTACCCTTTTGAGTTGTCTTGCATAAAATAAGAATGTACCAAAAACCAAAACAAAACAAAACAAAAACCTCTGGAGCAGTGTGTCTTATGGTGGGCAAGTAAATATTTTATGAAATTTTCCTCCATTTGGTTATAGTTTGCTTTATTTTGGAGGGGAATTGGGGTCATGTACAGGATATTTGAAAATAAATGGAAAATATCTCAATTCTAGACTTTCCATTGAATCATTGTGTTTTAACAATTGTTTGGAATTATTGATGACTATTTAGAATAAATCTGATCAGTGCTTCAAAAAAAATAGACAGCAAAATTATATTAGTGTTGAACCTCAACTTTCCCCTCTTTGAACTTGATAAATCTAACCCCAAAATGACCAAGAAAGAAGTTACAGAGATGAATAGAACTCTGTATAAGTTGAATTTGATAGATCTCTGGGCAAAATTGAATGTGAATAGAAAGGAGTACACCTTTTTCTCAGTGGTACATGGCACATATACAAAAATTAAGGCAGAAATAATCAATTCATCCTTCTCAGATCATAATGCAATAAAAATTATATTTAGTAAAAGGTCATGGAAAGATAGAATAAAATTAATTGAAAACTAAATAATCTAATCAAATGAATGAGTGGGTTAAGCAAAATATCCTAGAAACAATCAATAACATCATTCAAGAGAACAACAATAATCAGACAACCTACCAAAACTTACGGAATGCTGGCTGCAAAAGCAGTTCTTAAGGGAAGTTTTATATCATTGAATGCCTACATGTATAAAATAGAGAAAGAAGAGATGAATGAATTGGACATGGAGCTGAAAAAGCTAGGGAAACAACAAATTGATAATCCCCAAGTAAATGCCAAATTAGAAATACTGAAAACCAAAGGAGAGATTAACAAAATTGAAATTAGGGAAGAATGTTCACTGTGGCTACAATTGTTCTGCTGTAATTCTAAAAGTAGTCATTACCTCATTTCTAGGAGCAGAGAAACACTTCCTGAGGAACTGAAGTACTGCCTATTCACTGACCAGGTTTCTATTTGGAGGAGGGAGTAAAAAAAGTCATTTCACCAATGTGATCACAAGTCTTTACCTCATTTTGTCCAAAGTCTTGTAGTTATGTACTGGTCTTCAATCCCAGTAGTATTCACAAACAGCACTTGCTATAACATTCCCCAAATCAGTACAAAGGCAGATGAGGTCATCTTTAGTCTACTGGAGTTGGTGCTACAAAGATTCCATAGCAAAAGAGCCAATTGCAAAGTTCTAGACTACTTCACTTATCCAGAGGAAGGGAGAGAAGGGAGAGAAGTAGGAAGGGAAAGAAAGAATGTTGGGAAGGGGAAAAGAAGCATTTATTAAGCACCTACTCCACAGTAGGCACCATGCTATGCACTTTCCAAATACCTCCTTTGATCGTCACAACAATCCTAGGAGCTAAGTGCTCTTATTATCCCTATTTTGCAGTTGAGGAAACAAAGCAGAAGTTAATTGATTTGTACAAGGCCACACAGTTAGCTAATAAGTGCCTAGGATCAGTTTTTAACTTGAGTATTCCTGAATACAGGTCCAGCACTCTATTCCTTGGGCCACTTATCAGTCTCTACAGGGCAGCCATTCCATATATTTTCACGTAGATATTCAAATGTATCTATGACATCATCAACTGAGGGATTCCCTCCAATGATGTGAATCACAAACCATCCATTTCTGATTTTGTGGTATCCTTTTCCATCTCCTTTTTTCAGTTTACCATGGGGGAGGAATCCAATAGAATAAAGATCTTGCTCATTTTCTCCAGATATTTAGAGGATACCAAGAGAGTATGTACTCACACAACATGACTAAACCATTTAAGTTTTACTCATATGTTTTCTTTGAAATAATCATATTGATTCAGTAACATCTTTTAATTAATACTATTTACTGTTCATTGACTTTGTCCTGCAACTGCCTCAGTCATGTTTCTTTTTCTCTGAACTTGGTTCAGAATTCAGCCTGCCTGTAATGAATTAAATTTAAAAAGACAGTTCTCCTGCTAATCACTATTCTCTTCTTGCATCCAGGAAATGAGGGGTGCAGATGGACACCAAGGAGTGTGGTCTTTGATCTTTACCCCACTAGATGATCTTTCAAAGTTTGTTATGCAAGGAATTCTGGCCTACTTTCTCTGACCTTGCAGGTGGACTAAAACAATGAACATTTCTTAGTCACAGGAGGGTAAGAATATGTTGTTGCTATATGCTCATTCAAAATTTTCAATCAACAGTATTGTTCCCCATACCTCAGATCTGTAACCGGTCATATTGATTTGGCCATTAATAATGTCTTAAAACCATGAACTCTTGTAACCAATCACAATTTTCTTTCCTGCCTACTAAGTCATGTTCTTTGTCATGTACTACAAAACTACAAAAGAGAGTTGTTACCCTCACCGAGGAGTCTTAGCTCTGCTGAGGAAGCTGAGATCCTATTTTTTGGTAAATTTGTGCTTTACTAACAGATTGATCATGCTCAGAACTTTGTGCTTCCGTTCACCTTATTTTGATCATAACATCTGCTGATATCCTTCACTCCGAATCTTTCTTCAATTTCCTATTTGCATCCTCCTTGCATCTACTACACAACTGTTCAGTGTATCGTATTCATTACACTTTTAATTCTTCTGTCATATTCCATGACTTGTATCCATAGGACAGTGGTAGACTTTGATATTAAACTGAGGGGTGTTTATTTCTTTGCAAATTTGGGAACCATTTAAAAAACGTAGGGCCTGTGCCATCATTAAAGACAATCGGACATACTCTCTTACTGCATGCAAATACATGAATATGAATGTGTGCATATATTATGCATGATATATATATGTACACATACACACGTATCTATATATGTATGTGTGTGTGTGTGTATTGCTAGGTTCAGATGAGTGCAAATGAGGAAGGAATCCCTTAGAGCAGTTGAATTATTTGAAATCATCCTGCATACATTTCCATTGGGTTGCATTCAATTACCATATTCTAGTGTTAATTCAAACATGTGAGACCACTTCAGAGGGTTCATTAATTGAATTAATAGAATTGAAACAATAATTGAGAACTAACTGTATATATAGACACACATAGACATATAGTGTATATGTATATATACAGACAAAACTATGTGTGTACATATATGTGCACATGTGTACATGCTTTTATGGACACATATGTATCTATGTGTCTTTGATATGTAATTACATATCTGTCTCTATATTCATCTATTTTTATCTTTATCCATCATCATCATCATCATCATCATCATCATCTTCTTCTTCTTCTTCTTCTTTTCTCTCTCTCTCTCTCTCTCTCTCTCTCTCTCTCTCTCTCTCTCTCTCTCTCTCTCTCTCTGTCTCCAGGTAGTGGTACTGCTGAATGTCAGGAAGGGGTTTGAATGCAAAGAGTGAGAGTCAATAATTCTCACTGTCTCAGTTTCTATGACAAGATCCATCCTAGTTTCTGAGTCTCATATCTTAGGTGACTCACCATTACGACTTCTTAAAGCCTGCCAGGTTACGGTAATCTCCTACAGTCATTTATTTAAAAGAAGAAAGGGACAAATACAAGGAAACAAAGCAGAGATCTGTTCTCATGCAAATATATACATACTGACCCCAAGTGGAGAGTTTCTGAGGTTTCTTTCTTTTTTTTTTAAATACAAATTTATATATTTAACTTTTTACATTCATTTTCACAAAATTTTGGGTTCCAAATTTTCTCCCTATTTATCCCCTCCCCTCACCCCAATACACCAAGCATTCTAATTTTCCCTATCACCAATTTTCCCTATCACCAATCTGCTCTCTCTTCTATCATCCCTTCTATCATCCCTTCTCTTGCCCCCACCTTCTCTTTTGTCCTGTAGGGCCAGATGACTTTCTATTCCCCATTAACTGTATTTGTAATTTCCTAGTAGCAACAACAATACTAAACAGTTGTTCCTAAAACTTTGAGTTCCTAATTCTCCCCATCCCTCCCTCCCCACCCATTCCCTTTGGGAAGGCAGGCAATTCAATATAGGCCCTATCTGTGTAGTTTTGCAAATGACTTCGATAACAGTCGTCTGAGATTCAAATGCTGCTCCCCAGCCTCAGGGCTTTCCGTGTTGGGAGCAGCTGCTATTCAATTTGAGCTTAAGTTCTTGTGCTGGGGTGGGGTAAGGCCGCTTCCCAGGCTCAGTTCCCTCAGGGGCTTTATGCAGAGACTTTCAGTATTGGAGCTCCCGCTTGCTAGGGGAGTCCCCGCCGCTGCCGCTGCCTCTGCCACTGCCTCTGCCGCTGCCTCCTGAGGGGGCCCGAGTCACAGAGACACCCTGCTCCCCTCTCGGCCAGCCCAGAAGTCTCTCTCACTGACCTGTGAGCCTGTGGGTGGAGGGACCTTCGCAGCCGCCGGAGATTCCGTCCCTGGAGCCTGCTCGGATTTGTTCCTCTGGGGCCGCACAGCCCGGGCAGCTCAGAGGCGGGCTCCACTGTCCAGAGTGTGATGGACCCCTGGGGATGGCTTTCCAGGGCTCTCTGGAACATTGCATTGGTGCATGGCTTGCAGTACTCCAGAATTTGTGAGGAGTTCTTTTTACAGAAAATTTATGGCCTGTGGATTCGGAGCTAGCATATGTGAGTCTTTCTACTCTGCCATCTTGGCTCCTCCCCCTGAGGTTTCTTTTTTAATACTGTTCATTTTTTAATACTGCAGAGAATGAAACTTAAGAAATGGAAAATTGAGGCAAATCTCCCAACAGGGACATATGCCTGTCAAAAAATGGGCCAATAAATTGCACTCCTTTATGCCAAAGACCCTGAGCAACAGTAAAATTGCTCTTTTATATGTTTTGGGAGTACAGAACAAAGAACAGAGCAGGGTAGAAGATGTAATGGGATTAAGAACAAAATGATTGGCTACAAAACTGAGACTCAGGGAATATGATTAGTTGGAAATCTGATAATGGGGATTTCCAACGACCCCCTCTTCTTCTCTCATAAGCTTAAGAAGTGCTCATTGTTTTTGTCTATCTGTGAGGTCATTGATAGTGGCCCAGAACTATCGGACAGCAAACTAGACATCCTTGAAGAATTTCCTCGTGCTATAAAGATATGAGATCTGATTCCCTTGCACTCACACACATCTTTAAGTTGAGTTTAATTTCTTGAGGCAAAAATTGATCAGTGATTTGCAGGAGAGCTGGATTTTTAAACTTGGTCCGTTACAATTCAGCTGAACCAACTTCAGAAACAAGAGGCATGACTTAAGCAGTTATAAGACAAAAGTTGTCACTTGCAAATAAAACACACAATAAAATGATACAGAACTGATACTAAATCTTCTACACAAAGTGAACAAGAGAGTGTAGATCATCAGTCAATCAGAAGTCAGTCTCTTTACCATATGCTTAACAAAATGAAAGAAGATGAAGTATATCTGTGGAATTTCATTAACCCTATATATTGAGTACAGTCAAAAGAGCAAGATTTCATCTCCCATGTGGTAAGTATACCCCTCAATTCATGCAAATTAGGTCGTTTTTCCACTTAAACTGTACTGAGACAGTCCTTGAGGCATGGTCTTGCCTTAGAGAACTAAAGGCTCAGAATATTGATGTCACTTTCTCAGACTTGAATACAAAGCAGCCAGGAGGAGCTCCAGAGTGTCTTGGAGGGTTGACTAGAACTCAGTCAAGAATGCATCACATGAAGATGTCCTTAATGGCTATCCATGGTGAATATCCTTTTCTTGCTAGGGCTGATGAAATCTCTTCCTGTTAAATATTTAATGACTTACAAGTGTCTTATCTTGTACCAGTATCAAGACTAGATTACCGGGGAACTAATCGGAATCAATCCCAGCCCAGAATATCCCATTATATATGTATTTCAACAGTATTTTCAATGAAGTAGTACATTTGATTGACAATAAACAAAAGTAAACAAGCAACAGGATCTTTGCATAAAATGTGCAAAAATTAAAATATGTGGAAATAGACATCACAAATGAACAAACACCAGAACTCTCTTTTTACAAAATCTGATTAACTATTTTTTCCTTTACATATTTTCCCTTAGAAACCCCTTACTTTTATTTATTAACTCAATAGACTTTTTTTGCTTTCCCTTTTATCTCCTCTTTAATTTTCAGAATTTCTATTTTTCACTCTGATTGTTAAAAATTGATTTTCTAGATTTTTTCAGTTGTATTGAGCTGTTCTTTCTGTCTTTCATTGATGATAGTTTCTAGACAAGTATTTTTTTGAGGGAGGAGCCAAGATGTCGGAGTAGAAAGACTCATGTATGCTAGCTCCAAACCCACAGCCCATAAATTTTCTGTAAAAAGAACTCCCCACAAATTATGGAGCAGCACAAGCCATGCAGAAACACAGTGGAAGAGATTTCCATTCCAGAGAGCCCTGGAAAGCCGTCCACAGGGGTCCATCGTGCACTGGACAGCGGAGCCCACCCCTGCGCTGCTCTGGCTGCCTGGTCCCAGAGGAGCAGATCTGAGCAGGCTTCAGGGATGGAATCTCAGATGGCCAGGAAGATCCCTCCACCCACAGGTGCTCCAGGTCAGTGAGAGAGACTTCTGGGCTGGCCGAGAGAGGAGCAGGGTGTCTCTGTGACTTGGGCCCCCTCGGAGGCAGCAGCAGAGGCAGCGGCAGCCCAGAACTCCCGGAGCAGACAGGAGCTCAGGGCCATTACTGAAGGTCTCTGCATAAACCCCCTGGAGGAACTGAGCCTGGGAAGCGGCCCTGCCCCCACCTGAGCATCAGAACTTAAGCTCACATTGAATAGCAGCTGCTCCCACCATGGAAAGCCCCAAGGCTGGGGAGCAGCAATTGAATCTCAGACCCCAAGCACTAGCTGGGCAGATCTAGGCAGGGGTGGAGAGAAATCTCAGAAGTCAAGTAACTGGCTGGGAAACTGCCCAGAAAAGGGAAGAAAAATAAGACCATAGAAAGCTACTTTCTTGGGGGCAGATGTTCCGTCTTTCATTTCTGATGACGAGAAACAATTCTTACCATCAGGGAAAAATGTGGAGGTCAGGGCCTCTGTATCCCAGACATCCCAGGTGGATGTCCGGTGGGCTCACGCCATGGAAGAGCTCAAAAAGGATTTTGAAAATCAAGTGAGACAGGTGGAGGAAAAACTGGGAAGAGAAATGAGAGAGATGCAAAAAAAGCATGAAAAATGGGTCAACACTTTGGTAAAGGAGACCCAAAAAAATGCTGAAGAAAATAACACTTTGAAAAATAGGCTAACTCAATTGGCAAAAGAGGCTCAAAAAGCCAATGAGGAGAAGAATGCTTTCAAAAGCAGAATTAGCCAAATGGGAAAAGAGGTTCAAAAGCTCACTGAAGTAAATAGTTCTCTCAAAATTAGAATGGAACAGATGGAGTCTAATGATTTTCTGAGAAACCAAGAAATCACAAAACAAAACCAAAAGAATGAAAAAATGGAAGAGAATGTGAAATATCTCATTGGAAAAAAAACTGACCTGGAAAATAGATCCAGGAGAGACAATTTAAAATGATGGGACTACCTGAAAGCCATGATCAATTATCAAGGAAAAAAAAAAGACAAGTATTTTTTTAAGTATTACTTTGACTGCATCCCCAAATTCTTAGTATATTATAATACACTAAATTGTTGTCATGTTCTTTTATGAAATGATCCATTATTTTTATTACTTTTTTCTTTGACAAACTAATTCTTTAGGACCAAGTTATTTATTATTCATTTACATTTTAATTACTCCCTACCTGCATTGATAAAAATGGAATGACAATAATTTTCTTAAATGTGTTTAATATTTCTGCTTTTCTACATTTATGTTTCTTATGCCCAAGCCTATGAGAAATTTTTCTAAAGGTGCAATGCATTGGTTACAATAGGTAGACTTCTTTGTATTCTCATTCTGTTGTCACTAGAGATATGTTATACATAATTTTTCAAAAAAAATATTCAAATCCTTTTCTTCTCCATATTTTGTTAGATTTGTCTAGATTTGGAAGAGGTTTGCTTCTGCAGCTTTTATAATTTTGCTATTTCTACTTACATTTTTATTAACTGTTGACTTTCATCACCATAGTACTCAGAGAAGCTATTGGTCAACTGAATTGTTTTGATTATTCTATTTTTTTAATTGCATTTCTTCATTTTCTTCTTCATTTCTAGTTTCCATTTTTTCATGTCTCTTTTAGTCTCTTCTTTTAGTGCTATGTCTTTTAGTCTATGTCTTTTAGTCTATGTCTTTTAGTGCTATTATTTCATTTCATTTCTCTTCTTGTATTTTTTATCCTTTCATATATATCTAAATGAATTTTAAATACCTTTGTAATATTTCCATTACTTTTGGTTCCTTGAGGGTATTTCTGTTCCTGTAGGGAGATATTGAGGAGGCAGATTCCTTTGTGATATCTCATTCAATCATCTTCTGTAAAGTCTTCCTCAATTAATTCTAGAATACAATACCAAAGATATTTCCTTAAGAGTATTTCCTTTTCAGTGTTTACCTTCTCATACTCCTACTAACACACCTATAAACCTAACTATATTAGATTTTCAAGGAAAAATGTCTAATAAATTTGTATTCTGATAAAATTATGTATTTGATTTAAATAAGAGTTCAATACCAGAAAAGATCTGAAATTATTAAATACTATTGGTTCATACATTTAGTGCTCAAAGCAACCTTAAAGAGTCCTCTGGCACCACTATCACATTACACAAATGAAAAAAATTGAAATCCAGAGAAGTTGATCAAGATCACACAAGTAGTAAATGGAAGGGATGGGAATTCAAGTTGGGCCTTCTGCTTCAAAACTAGAGATTGTTTCTCTTCATTTGATTGAGGCCACTCATAAGCCTGATCCCACTACTAACTCTCATGGAAGCTGTCAGTTTTTCAGTTTCAAATCTGGGCCAGTTAGTGATTCTTTAGACTTACTAAGTCCCAGAAAAAATAACTATATTGTTGCTGAACTTTGTGTGGAAAATTTAATCAATTTTAGCTCTACTATAGCTCATAATGCCAAAATTCAAGCAATCCAGCAGCTTCTGACTCCCTAGTAGAAGTGACACTAGGTGTACACCATCAATACTTGACTGTGATACCTTTTTCATAGCATCTCTTTGATTTTAATTTATCTTTTTCTAAATTTTTTTCTTTCCTTCTATTACTTAGCACAATGCCTGGCACATAGTAAGTACCTTAAAAATGCTTATTGACTGAATGACTAAAATATTCACCTACAAGAAAAAAGATGTGGAGTATAAGAACCAATCAAATTTAGGATTCTATGATTAGAACATAAATAGCACAGGATCTTTGCCATCAGCCAAGGCTGGAGATTGATACAGAAGCAAAATCAATTAGCATTATAATAAAAATTGGTAGAAGGCTTTTTTAACTTCAGGCCCATCGGCTCAATAGGAATCTAACAGATAGCTGTAGCAAAGTGGTTCCTGGAATCTGAACTGTCTGTCAATTTTCCAGGAAATTTATTATATTTATAATAAATATAATAAATTAAAGTAATGAATATATGGAGTAAGGTTGAGAGATACTGACGATTCCTCCAGAATTTAAAGAAAATTTCCTTTCCTGAAGCTATTCTCAAAACTTAACTCTTTTAGTTAGTGTTTCCTGAAGTATCAGATATATGTTATGTATTTCATATATATTTGTATATAGGGCAGCTGGGTGGCGCATTGGATAGAGAACTGGGTCTGAAGTCAGGAAGACACATCTTCCTGAGTTCAAATTTGGCCTCAGTCCTGTCTTAGCTATGCAGCAAGTTAATTAATCCTGTTTACTTCAGTCTTCTTATCTATAAAATGATCTGGAAAAGAAACAGCAAATCATCCCAATATCTTTGCCAGGGAACACTATATGGAATCATAAGTCAGACAAAACTGAAAAAGTAATGAAATAAAAAGTAGATAGAGAGATGGATACACACATG
This sequence comes from Bettongia penicillata ogilbyi, assembly GCA_023548195.1. NCBI lineage: Eukaryota > Metazoa > Chordata > Mammalia > Diprotodontia > Potoroidae > Bettongia > Bettongia penicillata. Next base: position 7,426,427 of record JAJHZJ010000242.1, on the reverse strand, counting down.
CACACACACACACACATACACACACTCACATCCACACCCCTACCATATTTTAGTAAAATAGAAGTTTAGAAAAATAAAATTGGTGTTATCTTGTTAATGGCAAACAGAAGAAATAAATTCTTAGTGCAGAAAAAATTTAGATCTTTCAAGAGCACAGTTTCTGAATGTTGCACAAGTGTTATGAACACACTCTGAAAATTATGCACATTAAGTACTATTTAATGAAGATCATTCATTTTCTTTGCTCTATCTATCTATCAGATAATGAAATGGAAAAACAGATGGAGTTTGTGATGCACATTATTATACATAATTGTCACTAAGGGTTGTAGCTAAGGAGAATGCATTCATCCTATAAGTAGTTCAATGAATATATTGCACTTTTAAATTTTATTTAGAAACAAAGATTCATCAAGCTGTCACCATGTAATTCTTCAAATAATGCAAGAACTGGTTTAAATTCTCCTTGTCATAACTCTTTGTATGTCTGTACTTTCCAAGTTCTGATATTTAATTCTGATCCATATGAACAGTGAGCATGGGGCAACTTGTTTCTGCTTGAAGAGATGACATTAATTTCTAGTCCTACTGAGTTTGTATGGATTTTATGAACCTAAATGAGGAACTGTACAAATGTGGCTCCAGTTGATGAAAGTTTGGAAACAATAATATTTCACATAATTTTAAATTTCTACTGTAAGTACTAAGAATCCCCTTATTAAGAGAGGTAGGTGAATGGAGCACTGGATCTGCAGTCAAGAAGTCCTGGGCTTCAAATCCAGCCTCAGGCATTTACTAGCTGTGTGATGCTGATCAAGTCAACTTCTGCCTTAGTTTCCTTTTCTGTAAAATCTTGATACTAATAGCACCTACCTCCTACATTTATTGTGAGATAAAAAGAGATAATTACTAAAATATTTTAAAAACTTTAAAGTACTATTTAAATGTCAGTTATTATTGCTATTCTTCTTCACCATCATCATCAACTTCTTCTTTACCTTGATCCAATCTGCAGAAAAAAAACCTCAATATTGTGAAGAACAAGTAGGCAATGACCCTTCTCACCCATCTTCAGATTTCAATCAGCACTACTTTGTGACTCTAACATACTTGCCATGTATTAAATTAATTTTTCTGATTTTTAGCTTTCTGCACACATTTGACTATTAGCTTTATGAAGTCAGAAATTGTATTTTTACAATCTAAGTGTCATTGATGAATATTAAAAGATATATTAATTGCCCAGATTAACAGAAGAGGACATTGATTACTTAAATAACTGTAGAAAAAAACTCCAGGGCAAGATGGATTTATGAGTGAATTCTATCAAATATTTAAGTAACACTTAATTCCAATATTATAACCACAATTTGGGAAAACTGGTGAAGAAGGTGTAATATCAAATCCTTTGTATGATACAAATATTGTTCTGATACCTAAACCGGAAAAAACCAAAACAGAGAAAGAAAATTATAGAGGAATTTCCCTAATTAATATAGATGAAAAATTTTAAATACGATATCAACAAAAAGAATACAACAACTTATCACAAGAATAATACATAATGATTAGGTAGCATTTATACCAGAAATACAGGGTTGATTCAATATTAGGAAAACTATCAGTTTTACTAATCATACCAACAACAAAACTACCGGAAACTATAGTATTATCTCAATAGATGCAGTAAAAGTTTTTGATAAAATATGACACCCATTCCTATTGAAAACACTAGAGAGCATAGGAATAAATAGAACTTTCCATAAAATAATAAACAGTATCTACCTAAAAACAGCAGCAAGCATTATATATAATGGGCAAAAGCTAGAAGCATTTCCAATAAGATTAGGGGTGAAACAAGGCTGTCCATTATCACCACTGTTATTCAGGATGGTACTAGGAATGTTGGCTTTAGCAATAAGAGCAGAAAAAAAGAAATTGAAGGCATTAGAATAGGGAAAGAAGAACCTATGTTATCACTCTTTGCAGATGATATGATATACTTAGCGAATCTTAGAAAATCAGGCAGAAACTCCTTAAAATAATAAACAATTTTGGGCAAGTTGCAGGTTACAAAGCAAACTCACATAAATCATCTACAATTCTACATATTACTAACAAGGACCAAGAGCAAAGTACAGAAAAAGAAATCCCATTTAAAGCTACGGTAGACACCATAAACTATCTTGGAGTCTATGCTCCAATACAAATCCTGGGACTATTTGAATACAATTACAAAACAGTTTTTACACCAATAAAGTCATGTCTAAGTCAGTGGGAAAAGATCAATTGCTCATGCGTAGACTGAGCTATTATGATAAAAATGACAATTCTACCTAAATTATTTATTCAGTGCTATACCAATCAAACTACCAGATAGTTGTTTTCTAGGGCTAGAAAAGATATCAAAATTCATGTAGAAGAACAAAAAGTTCCAGGATATCAAGGGAATTAATGAAAATAAATGGTAGGGAAGGTAGCCTAGCCTAACAGATATCAAATTATATTATAAAACAGCAATTGTCAACACCACTTGGTACTGGCTAGGCACTAGAGGGGCAGACCAGTGGAATATGTTAGGTAATCAAGACACAGTCGTCAATGGATATAGCAATTTACTGTTTGATAAAGCAAAGGTCCCCATCTTCTGAAATAAGAACTGTTTGACAAAAACTACTGGGAAAACTGGATAACAGTGTGGTAGAAACTGGACAGAGATCAATGACTGAAACCATACAGAAGAATAAAGTACGAATGGATACATGATCTAGGTATAAAGACTGACACTATGAACAAATTAGGAGAGCAAGAAATAATTTATTTCTCATATTTATGGAGAAGGGAAAAAATATATGACCAAACAAATGTGAAATGAATAATTTTGATTACATGAAATTGGAAAGGTTTTGAAAACACAAACCTAATGCAACAAAGTTTAGGAGGGAAGCAGAAAACTGGGAAAGAATTTTTGCAATTAGTGTCTGTGATAAAGGCCTTATGTCTAAAATATATAGAAAACTGAATCAAATTTACAAGAATGCAAGTCATCCCCCAATTGATACATGGTCAAAGGATATGAAGAGGCACTTTTCAGTGGAAGAAATTAAAACTATCTGTAGTAAGAGGAAAAATGCTCTAAATCACTATTGATTAGAAAGGTACAAATCAAAACAGTTCTGAGGTACCACATCACACCTATCAGATTGGCTAACATGAAAAAAAACAGGAAGATGATAAGTGTTGGAAAAAATATGGGAGTTTTGGAATGCTAATTCATTGATGGTGGAGCTGTGAGCTGATGCAACCATTCTGGAGAGCAAGTTGGAATTATGCCCAAAGGACTGCAAAAATATGCATAACGTTTGATCTAGGAATTTCACTTCTAGAACTGTATCCCCAAGAGATCATGAAAGTGGGAAAGGATTCCACATATGCAAAATTATTGATAGCAATTCCCTTTATGTTGGTCAAGAACTGGAAATTGAGAGAATGCCTACCAATTGAGGAATGGCTGAACAAGTTGTGGTATATGAATGTAATGGAATATTATTGTGCTATTAGAAATGATGAACAGGAAGTTTTCAGAGAGGCCTGCAAGGACTTATATTAACTGATGCTGAGGGAAAGAAGCAGAACCAGGAGAACACAGTAACATCCACAGTGTATGAGGAAATTTTCTGGTAGACTTAGCCCTTCTTAGCATTGTAAGGACCGAAAACATTCCCAATGGACTCTTGATGCAAAATGCCTTCCAAGTACAGAGAGACAGCTACAGAATTGGATCACAGAATGAAGTAGAATATTTTTCTCTTGTGTTATGTTTTGTTTGGCTTTGATTTTTCTCATGGTTTCTCCCATTCATTTTGATTCTTCTGTGCAAAATGACCAATGTGAATATGTGTTTAATTGAACAAAAGAAGAAATTTTATCTTATCAAACCTTTCTCTCTTCAGTGTCAAGCATCGGTGCTCTGCACATAGCAGATACTGAAGAATTTGAATTTTATTACAAATCTTCATGGAAAGTCTTGTATTTGGCATTCCCTAAAAGAAAATTACTAGGAAAAATTTTTCTTACTCCAGAGAATTAACTGGAGAATTCCAATTATCAGTAACATAGGTGTTCACGAAGAACTCAATCTTAGGTCCCTTTCATTTTCTTATTTTGTACCTTCCTCTTGTAAATTTCATTCATTCCCATGGCTTCAACTATCCATTCTCTACAGATGGTTCTAGAATTGATAACTCCATTCTTTACCTTTTTTCCATTCTCTAGGACATATCTCCTCCAGAACATCCAAAAGCATAGTGTATTATGGAGGAAAGATGTTGCTGTGGATACTATCCATTTTAGACACATTTAATATCAAGCAATTTAATGCTATAAAAAGCAAAAGAAAATGTGAAAAAAAAGTTAAAATAAATTACAAAAATATGTAAAATGTCATTATTATAGATGAACATTTTGATTACAAAAAGAAATGGAGTAAGAGTTTGGGTTTCATAAACTCTGTTAAAAATGCATACAAAGAAAAAAATTTCAAATGACATTTGAAGAGTTTTGGACATAAAATGAACTTGGGCATAAAGAGAAACACTAAAAATCACTTCCTGAAAGATAAAGTGTGGTGCCTTATTTCAAGACCTGAGCAACTGTAAAGTTCTTTGGGTCACAGATAACTTAGACTGGAGACAGAGTGATGATAGCAGGTTGCCTTGGGTCATGTGACAGTCACATGAAACCTTTTGGCAGGCCACAAGGAGCCCAAATGTTGTATTATACATGAACAGTTTGGTGGTAAAAAGTTGGAAAATAACTTGTTTTTTGAAAACTTGAAAAATGTGGGTACAGAAATACAGTTTAAAAAACACAAAATGAGGGGGGTGGAGCCAAGATGGCGGAGTAGAAGGACACACGTTTACGAGCTCCGAAACCAAAGCCCATAGAATTAATGTAAAAAGGAGTCCCCCATAACTTCTGGGTCAATACAAGGTGTGCAGAAATGGAGTGGAAGAGATTTCCGTGCCAGAGAGCCCTGGAGACCCGTCCCCAGAGTCCGTCGCACCTGGAAAGTGGACCCCACCCCCAGCACTGCCCTGGCTGGGGCCCCAGAGAAGCTGATCCGAGCAGGCTTCAGAGACGGAAGCTCCGGCAGCCGGGAAAGTCCCTCCGCCCACAGAAGCTACAGGTCAGTGAGAGAGAAGGCCAGGCTGGAGGAGGGGAGCAGGGTGTCTCCGTGACTCGGGCACCCTCTGGAAGAAGCGGTGGCGGCAGAGACGGGGGCAGGAAGCGGCGGAGGCAGAGGTGTGGGCGGAGGCTGAGGCGGCAGGAAGCTGACCGGGACTCAGGAATCCCCCAGCAGCAGGCAGGATCTTCATTACGGAAGATTCCCTGCATAAAACCTGAGGGAGCTGAGCCTGGGAGACGGCCCTGCCCCCACCCCGCTCTATTACTGAAGGCTTCTGCTTAAAGCCCCCGAGGGAACTGAGATTGGGAGGCAGGCCCCCCACCCCACCCCAACCCGCTCCATTCCTGAAAGTCTCTACATAAAACCCCTGAGGGAACCGAGCCTGGGAGGCAGCCCTGCCCCCACCCCAGCACCTGAACTAAAGCTCACTGATTGACATCCAGCAGGAGGAAAGCCCATTTAAATCTCAGAGGCCAAGCACTAGCTGGGTGGATCAAGGCGGGGGTGGAAAGGAATCTCAGAAGTCAAGTAACTGGCTGGGAAAATGCCTAGAAAAGGGAAGAAAAATAAGACTTTAGAGAGTTTTTTCCAACAAATGCAAATGATCCCGACCTTCGGATCAGATGATGAGGATGTATCCTTGCCATCAGGGAAAGACGTGGAGGGTGGGGCCTCAGTACCCCAGACACCCCAGGGGGGTGGCAGGTGGGCTCAGGCCCTGGGAGAGCTCAAAAAGGATTTTGAAAAGCAAGTTAGACAGGGGGAGGAAAAACTGGGAAGAGAAATGTCAGAGATAAAAGAAAAGTATGAAAAACGGGTCAATACCTTGGTAAAGGAGACCCAAAAAAATGCTGAGGAAATTAACACCTTGAAAAATAGGCTCACTCAATTGGCAAAGGAGGTTCAAAAAGCCAATGAGGAGTAGAATGCTTTCAAAAGCAGAATGAGCCAAATGGAAATAGAGGCTCAAAAGCTCACTGAATTTAATAGTTCTCTCAAAATTAGAATGGAACAGATGGACTCTAATAACTTTATGAGAAACCAAAAAATCACCAAATAAAACCAAAAGAACGAAAAAATGGAAGAGAATGTGAAATATCTCATGGGAAAAACAACTGACCTGGAAAATAGATCCAGGAGAGACAATTTAAAAATTATGGGACTACCTGAAAGTCATGATCAAAAAAAGAGCCTAGACATCATCTTCCATGAAATTATCAAAGAAAACTGCCCTGACATTCTAGAACCAGAGGGCAAAATAAGTATTGAAAGAATCCATCGATCACCACCTCACAGAGATCCAAAAAGAGAAACTCCTAGGAACATTGTGGCCAAATTCCAGAACTCCCAGCTCAAGGAAAAAATCTTGCAAGCAGCTAGAAAGAAACAATTCCAGTACTGTGGAAATACAATCAGGATAACCCAAGATCTAGCAGCTTCTACATTAAGGGATTGAAGGGCATGGAATAGGATATTCCAGAAGACAAAGGAACTAGGACTCAAACCAAGAATCACCTACCCAGCTACACTGAGTATAATAGTTCAAGGGAAAATATGGTCTTTCAATGAAACAGAGGACTTTCAATCATTCTTAATGAAAAGACCAGAGCTGAAAAGAAAATTTGACTTCCAAACACAAGAATGAGAAGAAGCATGAAAAAGTAAACAGCAAAGAGAAGTCTTAAGGGACTTACCATGACCATGAGTGAACTGTTTACATTCATACAGGGAAAGACAATATTTCTAACTCTTAAAACTTTTCAGTATCTGAGTAGTTGGTGGGACCACACATACACATGTACACGCATGCACACATATACACACATGCACACACATACAGAGATAGAGAGCACAGATTGAACTGAATAGGATGGGACTATACCTTAAAAGAAACTAAGGTAAATGGTGAGAGAGAAATGTAGGGGGAGGAAAGAGAGGGAAAGGGAAGGGGGTAACTATATGTCATTTAAGAGGCAGGTAGGAGTTTTTCTTAGTGGAGGGATAAAGAGGAGAGCTGAGGAAAAAAAAAAACAAAAAACAAGAAGTTTACCCACATCACATTTGACTAAACGAAGGAGTGAAATGCACACTCATTTTGGTATGAAAACCTATCTTACAGTATAAGAAAGTGGGGGAGAAGGAGATATTGCAAGGGGGGGGATGATGGAAGGGAGGGCAAAGGGAGGAGGGAGCAATCTGAAGTCAACACTTGGGGAGGGACAGGATCAAGAGACAGAAGAGAAACAATGAGGGGCAGGTTAGGAGGGATGGTAATCCAGTTAGTCTTACACAACACGACTATCAGGGAGGTCATTTGCAAAACCACACAGATATGGCCTATACTGAATTGCCTGCCATCCCAAAGGGAATGGGTGGGGAGGGAGGGATGGATGGGGAGAATTTGGAACTCAAAGTTTTAGGAACAACTGTTTAGTATTGTTGTTGCAACTAGGAAAGAAGACATACAGTTAATGAGGAATAGAAAGTCATCTGGCCCCACAGGAGAAAAGAGAAGATGAAGACAAGAGAAGGGAGGGATGACAGAAGAGAGGGCAGATTGGAGATAGGGAAAATTAGATTGCTTGGGGTATTGGGGTGGGGGGAGGGGATAAAAGGGGAGAAAATTTTGGAACCCAAAAATTTGTGAAAATGAATGTAAAAAATTAAATAAATAAATAAAATTAAAAAAAATAAAAAACACAAAATGATCTGTTGGATCCTGGTGAGAAGTTAATTGCTACAGGGCATTATGGTCCCTTGACTCATTGTATATACCCATTTCAACTAACATAAGGAGAAACCACATATCGATTTGAAGACTGAAGCATGATTAAATTAATGCTGTTAATTTCTAAGGAATAATATGCTGAGTTTATAAACCTTTAAGCGAAAGGTTAGTCAATTTATTTAATTCACTGAAGTGTTTGTGGGAGATAGGCTAAGGGCAGTGTGTTGAAAACATTGAAGAACCTTACAGAAATGGGAGGAAGAGATGAATTAAAACAAGATCATAAGCAGCTCTTAGTGTGAACATCCCATTGGTATGCTGAATATTTTTATCCTCATGCCATGTATTAAAGACAAATGAACACCACCACTCCCAAAATTAAACATAATAAAAATCCCTTGTTTTTAAGTGTTTCTGAAGGCTCAGCTTTTTTCTTTAAATTCTACTACATTTTTACATATCATTTAATCTGAGTAGCTAGATGGTGCAATGGATTGCATGCTGGGCCTTGAGTTAGAAAGACTCCTCTTCCTGAATCTGAGCAAATCATTTAACCTTGTTTGCTTCAGTGTCCTTATCTGTAAAATGAGCTGGAGAAAGAAATGGCAAACTACTCCAACATCTTTGCCAAGAAAATCCCAAACGGAGTCATGAAGAGTGACATAGAACTGAAAAACCACCGTCATATTTTGTCATTCCTGTAGGATGAGTTGAAAGAAGGAAAGATTAGCACCATTTCTGAATAATACTTAAAAAGTCATGGCAGGGGTTACATAGTCTACTTTATTTAGTCAGCCATATTATACATAGACTCAATATATCAAAACTATAAAAATTGATAGAAACTTGGTTAAATATTTTGTTTTATCTCCTCAACATTTTGTCTTCCATTTTCCAGCTCATTGGGTCAGATTTTGAATTTGTTAAAATCATCTGTTTAAAAAATTTTCAAGCTCAATATATCCACAGGAATTCCTATAACCTCACTAGATTTCCAGGACTTCTGTCCTGAAAAACTCAGTCCATGCTTAAAAATTCCAGAGCTTGTCTTGAGTTTCCTCCGAGGACTGTTAATACAAGGTATGAAGAAAAGACATCCTCAAAGGTCATTGCCTGCACACTGGAGCATTGTGAAAAAGGAATCCTCCTGAGTTATGGGTTGAATTAGAGTGCTTACTAAGTCCCAGCTCTGAGATTTAATAAAAGAACCTTGCAACACCATGTAATTGAAAGCGTGGTATCTAGTGAAGAGTAAAAACTGCCTATGGTAGGGAGGTTTCAACGGTCCCTGAGCTTTGACTCTTAGAGGTCTCTCAGATTCTTGACACAGATGCCTTATGAAGAGAAGCACAGAAAACGTTGTTAAGATTGAAATTTTACCCATCTTGTTAAGTAGATTTTTCAGCAATTTTCTTAGATGGAATCTAAATCTAATATCTCTGTTACTAAAGTCTTGATCAAGCTGCTTGAGCAATAAGGTTGGACAATCATTTCTTAACAGAAAAATATACAGGATACATCACTACAGCTGTTGCTGCTGCTACCACCACCAATACGATTACCTAACATTTTCAAAGTGCTTTATTTATATCATCTACAGCCTTTCTTCAAGGTGAGACTCACAAGCTTTGGAGAAGAACTACAAACTATTGTGGATTTCTGGATGAGGGCAGGGTCATGGAACCTCTAGGAAATTCGTGAACCACTTTGACCTCTCATCTCTAATTCCTTGTTTCACTCTCTTTTAATAACTCATTCTCCAAGAAGAGCAGGATTATTAGACAAGATTCAAAATTAATGAGATGAACCATGAGTGATATCCATTAGTCCCCAGTTCTTACACGAGGGAGCTGTTTGTAATCATAGGTCAAAGTGCTGGCATAATATGCTGTACAGCTTTCCTTATTTATTCCTGTCCCATGGTTCAGCTACACTGCTTTCCCTAATATGTGATTTCTTTACATATGGTGAGACTAACACTACATATACAAATATGTTAATTATTTTCTCCTCTTCCTGTTGGAAAATTTCTGATCAATAGAAAAATTATACTATAGAATATCTTTTTTTTTACAAGCTATTTACATGTTCACTGAGGAATCAGTTTTTATCTTAGTTTTTGTAAAAACTAAATACAGATTAAACATGCCTTAAGTACATAAGTCCTTTTCTTTTACTTATGAATAAGCAATGTGCTACAGTGGAAAGGGAATTGCTTTTAGTATAAGGAAACCAGGATTCAAATCCCATCCCTAAGATATACTACCTTGCAATCTTAAGCATGTCATTTAGATTTCTATACCTCAGTCCCTTCAACTAGAAAAATAAAGGAGTTATGTATGCTAGAGGGCTTCTGAAATCACTTCTAGCTTTCTATCTACTATCTTATATTCCTGTGATTCTACATCTCAGTCCTTGTCTCCCATGATATAGACAACTAAGAGGGAAGACATTATCAGCAGAATCCTTCATTCATCTTCAAGGACTCTCTGGCTATCATAAGCCCTATTCATTTCTTCCCCTGAAAGCACACAAGTTGGGGAAGAAGACTGGGAGAGATATCTGTAAGGGACATAACATCAACAGTGGTTTCATCGCTCTAATATTTATTTTAGAGTATTTAGAAAAATGATTCAGAATAAAACCTTCTCCCTACTTAGTGTTTTTCCTGTATATGACAAAATTACTACCTGTTACTGCTCTAATCTCTGTGGCTCACTATATACTTATTCCATTGTTGTATCATTTCAAATTCTCATTTCTACCAACCTCAGCTCTGTCTTTCCTAAGTTGGCAGAATTGTCCCTAAGGTATAGTATATCAGGGAAGTTGTCCCAGAAGTTGTCCCAGTTTAGTGTCCTTGGTTGGGGAGGTGCCCTTAAGGTTTATGTCTTTAAACAGTGACTCAAGGAAATAACTAGCAGAGAGGAGGTGAATCAGTTTTGTTTTTAACTGAGTCAGATAAATGAGATAGAGAAAAGAGAGAAAAAGAGAGAGAGAGAGAGAGAGAGAGAGAGAGAGAGAGAGAGAGAGAGAGAGAGAGAGAGAGAGAGAGAGAGAGGAGGTCCCAATGAGTGTGCTGAAGTGATTAGATTATTTGAATTTGCACTGCATATATGATTGTTGTTTCCAGTTCAATGGAAATATGCAGCGCAAATTCAAATCCATATCACCACTTTGAGGGACTTATTATTTGCACTAAATCTATGTTTACATAGAAGTAGTATACATACAAATATGTACATAATATAAATATGTATTACCAATATGTATCACATACCTTACCATCGCCATTGCCAAAGTAAAGGGAACGGGAGTGCTTCCCACCACTTCTGCACTCAACCCCCTGTGTTATGAGTTCATTCTCCCTTCAAAATGCCATGGATATATACTTTAAGCTGTTTTTATGTGTCTGTGTGCATGTGTGTGTATGATCAAGGTCAGCTTAGGTAAGGGTGAGAATAGGGACTCACAGTGTCAATATTCTCCTCTGGATACTCCTCCAGGTACAGCTGTGCTCACTGGGATGATGACAGAGATGAATTTAGAATCTTCTTACCATTTTAATCAGCTCAACATTAAATTCCTAAATGAAGCCATTAGACAGAGCTCATTAAATATCCATTATTTAGATCTCATTAATTAGCTTATTATGTTGATTAGATATGCCTTCTGCTTTATTAGCTCTTGGAAGTATATCACATATAAAGGACATAATAACTTAATGACTTGCCATGTACAACAATCTCATGCACATGCATTCCAGAAATATTCTTCAAGGAGTCTCAGAATTATCAGAGGAACAAAAGAAAATAGCTTATTGATAATAGCTGCATCACGCAGCTTGTAAGTCATACTTGGACCCTCACCATCATGTTCTTTGTTTTCTACTCCAACTTGACATAGTACAAGAATAGTTTTGAAGATCCTAAACATACAACAGTTGTTTTATAGGTGTATATTTCCAGAAGCAGTGTTTGATAATGAACAGAAGATTGAACTATGGTTTAAGAAAAGTGTCAGATCTATAATAACATCCTCCTTTAAATTTCATTTTCTTTCAGTATCTATTACATGGGTTTTTTCACATGAAAAGACTTTGTAAACATTAAAATGCTAAATTGCTTATAACTATTGATTTGAAGAAATCTAATTTACCAAAATCTGAATAAAAAAGCATATGTAATTCATGTAAAATGAATTTTCAAAATCCTGAAAAAAATCATTTGTTATTTTTCTTTATTTGTACACATTAGTCCCCTTGAAATACAATTTAAATTACCTCTCCAAAATTCAATTTACATGCAGCTTTTAAGGAGAATATATATTGCACAATTGTTCCTAGTCTCCTAAAGATTAAAACACAGTTCATGTCTTGTTCTTGTTCTGATATTTCTATTATTTTGGTGAAGCTGTGCTTTATTATTAAATAAAATAATCAATTCTTCTTGTCTACTGATTCTTTGCCTACCACTCTCAAGGAAGTCTTTTATTTGAATACTTGGGGAACGTCTCTTTTGGCTCTACTTTTTTCTTCATTCTCGAATGAAATTATCACTCTATCTTGCTGTTTCTTCTTATTAGATCACCTTTTCTTGTACAGTGTTTATGTTTGTTGTCTTGTCACCCCACCTCTACAGTCTAGAATTCTTTCCATTCCTCTAGTATTACTATTACTTTCTCACTTTTGATTTTTCAATTTTACAAACTAGCTTGACTTACTGCTATTATAGTTCTCAAGTGACCACACTGAGTCACGCAACTCAAATTTGCTGCCTGAAACCTTTCTAAGGTTCTGGGTGAAGTATAATTCATGAACAAGGAAACTATAAGGATTCAATGTAAGTCATTTAAAAATATTAATTTCCTACTATGTATAATGCAATGATAAAGCAAATAGTGATAAAGCTAATCCAAAAACAGAACTCCCGTACTCATACAGTTTCCCCCCTTGCTACCCTGGTTGAGTATGGCCCTTACTTCCTTGTTATTGCTTCAATTTTAGACACTAAATTTTGGAGTTAACCCTTTAATTCTATCTCAAGAGAAATAAAATTATGTTCCCAGGATGGCCTGAAACCTGCCAATCAGACCTGTCCCGAAATTTGAGGAGAAGAGAAAGCAAAGGAAATCAATACTAAAAGTATAGAGCCTAAGGGATATGGTTAATGAGGAGGAAGAAGATTAGAATTGCAGTTCTGTTCACAACTAACGAATTACAGAAACGAATAAATTGCCAGGAAGAGTGAATGAAAAGTGGAGAGGAGACACCAATAGAAAGATGGACTAGAACATCATCGTCAGGAATATTTTAGAACACTATTGCTATTTCTTCCTTGATCATGTGCTGGAGGTAAATTAAGGACTGAAAAATGTAATTTTTTTTCTTTTTTTAAATTTTATTTATTTTCGATGTTCTACAATAACTACTTAGACAAAACTTAGACTGTTTTTCCCCTACCTCCCCTCTACCTCCCACTTTCCTCCCCTAGACAGCATAAAATTTTATATAGTTTCTACACATACATTCCTAGTAAATACATTTTCACTATAGTCATGCTGTGTAGAAGAATTAAAATGAAGGGGAGAAATCATATAACAAACTGAAAGGTAATACAAAAGAAAATGATAGGCTACATTCTGCAATTGAATTTCATAATTCTTTCTTTAAATATAGAAGGCATTTTGCCTTAAAAGACCATTGGGAATTTTTTTCAAGTCATTGCATTACAATGAGGTTCCATGTCTACCAGAAAATTCTCTCACACACTGTGCTTGTTGCTGTGCACAAAGTTCTCCTGGTTCTACTCCTTTCTCTCAGCATCAGATCATATAAATCTTTCCAGGCCTCCCTGAAGTCTTCTTGATCATCATTCCTTTGGCGCAATAGTATCCCATTACATTCATATACCATAGTTTATTCAGCCATTCCCCAATTGACAAGTATCCCCTTGACTTCCAGTTTTTGACCACTACAAAGAGTACTGCTATAAATATTTTTGTACATGTGGGGCCCTTTAACATTCTTATGATCTCTTGAGAATACAGTCATAGATATTGCTGAGTCAAAGGATATGCACATTTTGTAGTCCTTTGAGCATAGTTCCAAACCACTCTCTAGAATGATTGGATGAACTCACAGTTCCACCAACAATGAACTAGTGTTCCAACTCTCCCACATCCTCTCCAACATTTATCATTCTGTTCTGTTATGTTTGTCAATCTAATAGATGTAATGTGGTACCTCAGAGTTGCTTTGATTTGCATCTCTCTAATCAAAAGTGATTTAGAGCATTTTTTCATATGACTATAGATATCTTTAATTTCTTCCCCTGAAAATTGCCTGTTCATATCCTTTGACCATTTATCAATTGGGGAATGACTTGTATTGCTGTACATTTGACACAGTTCTCTATATATTCTAGAAATGAGGCCTTAATCTCCAAGATTAGCTGTAAAAATTCTTTCCCAATATATTACACCCCTCTGAATTTTGGTTGCATTGGGTTTGTTTGTGAAAAAAATTTTCAGTTAAAAGTAATCAAAATTGTCCATCTTGCACTGCACAATGCTTTCTATCTCTTCTTTAGTCAAAAATTTTTCTCTTCTCCATAAATATGATACACTATTCCTTGCTTGGCCAATTTATCCTTGGTATCAGTATTTATACCCAGATCATCTACCCATTTGGATTTTATTCTTGTGTATGATGTCAGGCATTGGTTTATGCCTAGTTTCCACCATGCTTTTATCCAGCTTTCCCAGAAATTTTTGTCAAACAGTGAATTTTTATCCCAAAAGCTGGGGTCTTAGGGTTTGTCAAACAGTAGATTGCTATGTTCCTTGACTAATGTGTCTTGAGTACCTAGTCTATTCCATTTGCCAAATGGTTTTGATAATTGCTGCTTTATAATACAATTTGAGGTCTGATATAGCTAGGCCACCTTCCCTAGCATTTTGGAAGAATGCAAATTTTAAAGAGCACAGCAGCCCAGAAGAGTGGAACTGGCAAAAGTGACGAATAAACTCTACAACATTAACTCTTCAGAATTTCTATGCAATAGTGTTCCAACTGGAAACCCTCATCCTTGAAGGGTATGGCCTCTTCCAACTCCATTGTTCTGACAGAAAAAAAAAGAAAAAAAGTAAAATCTTGGGGAGGTGGAGAGAGGGATGTAACAGTACTGGACCTTCAAAGAAATCAGGAGATGTTTTGAGAAGTACAATTTTTTAAGCAAAGACATTTTAGGAAAATTATAAGAATATTTAATAGGGACATAGGCTGAGCAAGAAGGAAGAATCAACAAATATTTCAAAAAAACCTATCTCAATGGATTATTATTTTTTAACAATGGAAAATGAGTCCATATTCCTTTAAGAACATATAATTAGATCATCTGTAATGATCATGGAGAAAGTGTGAAAATTTCTGTAGAGGTGTAGAAAAGAAATAAAGAAAATAATTAGAAACACTAATAGAATGAAGGTCAAAACTTGCACAGAAGTGGAAATAATTTTGCAAACGAGAGAAGTCCTTTCACCAGTGAAGACAGTAATTCCCCTATACCCTAATAATCTTTGTCTTCATGGGTTACTGTATCCAAAGCTCTTATTCTGATGATAAGCTCTTTTCAATTTAAATAGATTTGGAAAGCAATCTGGAATGACGGCAAAAACTCTGCATAACCTTTAAACTTTGAGATTTAATAATGCCCTTCAGTATTATTAGGCTATACAAAAAAGACATACCCAGTAAGTTCCCAAAAATGAAATAATTTCAATGTCTAATCTTCAACCAAAGCCTGAGGTTAAGAAAAGCCCAGTTTGGGGGAGGAGCCTAGATGGCGGAGTAGAAAGACTCATGTATACTAGCTCCGAATCCACAGTCCATAAATTTCCTGTAAAAAGAGCTCCCCACAAATTCTGGAGCAGTAGAACCTGTGCAGAAACACAATGGAGGAGATTTCCATTCCAGAGAGCCCTGGAAAGCCGTCCCCAGGGGTCTGTCGCACTCTGGACAGAGAGCAGCCTTGAGCTGCCCCTGCCCCAGGAAGAGCAGATCCGAGCAGGCTTCAGAGACAGAACTGCCAGCAGCGGCGAAGGTCCCTCTGCCCACAGGTGCTACTGGTCAGTGAGAGAGACTTCTGGGCTGGCCGAGAGGGGAGCGGGATGTCCCCATGACTCGGGCACACTCGGGAGGCAATGGCAGAGGCAGAGGCAGTGGCAGAGGCAGCGGCAGAGGCAGTGGTGGCGGCCCGGGACTCCCGCAGCAGGCAGGGGCTCAGGGCAATTACCGAAGGTCTTTGCATAAACCACCTGAGGGAACTGAGCCTGGGAAGCCGCTCTGCCCCCACCCCAGCACCAGAACTTAAGCTCACATTGAATAGCAGCTGCTCCCGCTACGGAAAGCCCTGAAGCTGGGAAGCAGCATTTGAATCTCAGACCCGAAGCACTAGCTGGGCGGATCTAGGCAGGGGTGCAGAGGAATCTCAGAAGTCAAGTAACTGGCTGGGAAAATGCCCAGAAAAAGGAAGCAAAATGAGACCATAGAGAGCTACTTTGTTGGGGAAGAGATGTTCCTTCCTCCCATCATTTCTGATAAAGAAGTACAATGCTTGCCATCAGGGAAAGACATGGAGGTCGGGGCCTCTCTATCCCAGACATCTGAGGTGGATGTCCAGTGGGCTCAGGCCATGGAAGAGCTCAAAAATTATTTTGAAAATCAAGTGAGACAGGTAGAGGAAAAACTGGGAAGAGAAATGAGAGAGATGCAAGAAAAGCATGAAAAAGAGGTCAATACCTTGCTATAGGAGACCCCAAAAAATGCTGAAGAAAATAACAACTAGAAAAATAGGCTAACTCAATTGGCAAAAGAGGTTCAAAAAGCCAATGAGGAGAATGCTTTCAAAAGAAAAATTAGTCAAATAGAAAAAGAGGTTCAAAAGCTCACTGAAGAAAATAGTTCTCTCAAAATTAGAATGGAAGAGATAGAGTCTAATGACTTTCTGAGAAACCAAGACATTATAAAACAAAACCAAAAGAATGAAAAAATGGAAGAGAATGTGAAATATCTCATTGGAAAAACAACTGAGCTGGAAAATAGATCCAGGAGAGACAATTTAAAAATGATGGGACTACCTGAAAGCCATGATCAAAAAAAGAGCCTAGACATCATCTTTCACGAAATTATCAAGGAAAACTGCCCTGATATTCTAGAACCAGAGGGCAAAATAAGTATTGAAAGAATCCATCCATCACCACCTGAAAGAGATCCAAAAAGAGAAACTCCTAGGAACATTGTGGCCAAATTCCAGAATTCCCAGGTCAAGGAGAAAATATTGCAAGCAGCTAGAAAGAAACAATTTCAGTATTGTGGAAATACAATCAGGATAACAAGATCTAGCAGCTTCTACATTAAGGGATCAAAGGGCGTGGAATAGGATATTCCAGAAATCAAAGGACTTAGGACTCAAACCAAGAATCACCTACCCAGCAAAACTGAGTATAATACTTCAGGGGAAAATATGGTCTTCCAACGAAACAGAGGACTTTCAAGCATTCTTGATGAAAAGACCAGAGCTGAAAAGAAAATTTGACTTTCAAACACAAGAATGAGAAGAAGCAAAAAAAAAAAACCGCAAAGAGAAGTCATAAGGGACTTACCAAAGGTGAACTGTTCACATTCCTACATGGAAAGACAATATTTGTAACTCTTTTTTTTTTCTTTTCTTTTTTTTTTTAAAATTTATTTATTTATTTAAATTTTTTACATTCATTTTCACAAATTTTTGGGTTCCAAATTTTCTCCCCTTTTATCCCCTCCCCCCACCCCAATACCGCAAGCAATCTAATTTTCCCTATCTCCAATCTGCCCTCTCTTCTGTCATCTCTCCCTTCTCTTGTCTCCATCTTCTCTTTTCCCCTGTAGGGCCAGATGACTTTCTATTCCTCCTTAACTGTATGTCTTCTTTCCTAGTTGCAACAACAATACTAAACAGTTGTTCCTAAAACTTTGAGTTCCAAATTCTCCTCATCCCTCCCTCCCCACCCATTCCCTTTGGGACAGCAGGCAATTCAATATAGGCCATATCTGTGTAGTTTTGCAAATGACCTCCCTGATAGTTGTGTTGTGTAAGACTAACTGGATTACCATCCCTCCTAACCTGCCCCTCATTGTTTCTCTTCTGTCTTTTGATCCTGTCCCTCCTCAAGTGTTGACTTCAAATTGCTCCCTCCTCCCTTTGCCCTCCCTTCCATCATTCCCCCCCTTGCAATATCTCTTTCTCCCCCACTTTCTTATACTGTAAGATAGGTTTTCATACCAAAGTGAGTGTGCATTTCACTCCTTCATTTAGTCAAATGTGATGAGGGTAAACTTCTTGTTTTTTTTTTTTTCTCAGCTCTCCTCTTTTTCCCTCCACTAAGAAAAACTCCTACCTGCCTCTTAAATGACATATAGTTACCCCCTTCCCTTTCCCTCCCCCTACATTTCTCTCTCACCATTTACCCTAGTTTCTTTTAAGGTATGGTCCCATCCTATTCGGTTCAATCTGTGCTCTCTATCTCTGTATGTGTGTGCATGTGTGTATGTGTGTGCATGCGTGTACATGTGTATGTGTGGTCCCACCAACTACCCAGATACTGAAAAGTTTTAAGAGTTACAAATATTGTCTTTCCATGTAGGAATGTAAACAGTTCACTCATGTAAGTCCCTTAAGACTTCTCTTTGCTGTTTACTTTTTCATGCTTCTTCTCATTCTTGTGTTTGAAAGTCAAATTTTCTTTTCAGCTCTGGTTTTTTCATCAAGAATGATTGAAAGTCCTCTGTTTCATTGAAAGACCATATTTTCCCTTGAAGTATTATACTCAGTTTAGCTGGGTAGGTGATTCTTGGTTTGAGTCCTAATTCCTTTGCCTTCTGGAATATCCTATTCCACGCCCTTCGGTCCCTTAATGTAGAAGCTGCTAGATCTTGGGTTATCCTGATTGTATTTCCACAGTACTGGAATTGTTTCTTTCTAGCTGCTTGTAAGATTTTTTCCTTGAGCTGGGAGTTCTGGAATTTGGCCACAATGTTCCTAGGAGTTTCTCTTTTTGGATCTCTTTCAGGTGGTGATAGATGGATTCTTTCAATACTTATTTTGCCCTCTGGTTCTAGAATGTCAGGGCAGTTTTCCTTGATAATTTCATGGAAGATGGTGTCTAGGCTCTTTTTTTGATCATGACTTTCAGGTAGTCCCATAATTTTTAAATTGTCTCTCCTGGATCTATTTTCCAGGTCAGTTGTTTTTCCCATGAGATATTTCACATTCTCTTCCATTTTTTCGTTCTTTTGGTTTTGTTTGGTGATTTCTTGGTTTCTCATAAAGTCATTAGACTCCATCTGTTCCATTCTAATTTTGAGAGAGCTATTAAATTCAGTGAGCTTTTGAGCCTCTTTTTCCATTTGGCTCATTCTGCTTTTGAAAGCATTCTTCTCCTCGTTGGCTTTTTGAACCTCCTTTGCCAATTGGGTGAGCCTATTTTTCAAGGTGTTAATTTCCTCAGCATTTTTTTGGGTCTCCTTTACCAAGGTATTGACCTGTTTTTCATACTTTTGTTGCATCTCTGACATTTCTCTTCCCAGTTTTTCCTCCACCTGTCTAACTTGCTTTTCAAAATCCTTTTTGAGCTCTTCCAGGGCCTGAGCCCACCCACCACCCCCCTGGGGTGTCTGGGGTACTGAGGCCCCACCCTCCACGTCTTTCCCTGATGGCAAGAATACGTCCTCATCTTCGTCAGATCCGAAGGTCGGGATCATTTGCATTTGTTGGAAAAAACTCTCTAAAGTCTTATTTTTCTTCCCTTTTCTAGGCATTTTCCCAGCCAGTTCCTTGACTTCTGAGATTCCTTTCCACCCCCGCCTTGATCCACCCAGCTAGTGCTTGGCCTCTGAGATTTAAATGGGCTTTCCTCCTGCTGGATGTCAATCAGTGAGCTTTAGTTCAGGTGCTGGGGTGGGGCCAGGGCTGTCTCCGAGACTGATCCCTCGGGGGGCTTTCTGCAGAGACTTTCAGGAATGGAGCGGGTGGGGGCGGGGTGGGGGGGCCCCGCCTCCCAATCTCAGCTCCCCTGGGGGTCCCGAGCAGAAGCCTTCAGCAACAGAGCGGGGCGGGGGCAGGGCCGTCTCCCAGCTCAGCTCCGTCAGGTTTTATGTGGGAATCTTCCATAATGAAGATCCTGCCTGCTGCTGGGGGATTCCTGAGTCCTGGGCCGCTGCTGCCCCAGCCGCCGCCCACACCTCCGCCTCCGCCGCTTCCTGCCCCAGTCCTCGCCTCTCCTTCAGCCTGGCCTCTCTCACTGACCTGCTTCTGTGGGCGGAGGGACTTTCCCGGCTGCTTCAGCTTCCGTCTCTGAAGCCTGCTCGGATCCGCTTCTCTGAGGCCTCGGCCAGGGCAGCGCTGGGGGTTGGGTTTACTCTCCGGGGCGCGCCGGACCCTGGGGACGGGTCCTCAGGGCTCCCTGGAACGGAAATCTCCTCCACTCTGCCTCTGCACACCTTGCACTCACCCAGAATCTATGGGGGACTCTTTCTACACCAATTCCATGGGCTTTGGTTTCGGAGCTCGTAAACATGCGTCCTTCTACTCCGCCATCTTGGCTCCACCCCCAATATTTGTAACTCTTAAAAAGTTTCAGTATCTGGGTAGTTGGTGGGACCACACACAGACATACACACACACGCACACACATGTACATGTGTGCACGCACACACACATACATACATACATGCACGCACACACAGAGACAGGGAGCACAGAGTGAATTGAGTAGGATGGGACCACATCTTAAAAGAAATTAAGGTAAATGGTGAGAGAGAAATGCAGTGGGAGGAGAGAGGGTGACATGGAATGGGGTAAATTATATCTCATTCAAGAGGCAAGCAGGAAAATTTTTAGCGGACGGAAAAAGAGGAGACCTGAGAAAGAAAACATGAAGTTTACCCTCATCACATTCGACTAAAGGAAGGAGTAAAATGCACACTCATTTTGGTATGAAAACCTATCTTACAGTACTGGAAAGTGGAGGAGAAGGAGATAAGCAAGGGGGGGCGATGATGGAAGGGAGGGCAATGGGAGAGGGAGCAATTTGAAGTGAACACTCGGGGAGGGACAGGATCAAAAAACAGAATAGAAACAATGGGAGGCAGGATAGGATGGAGGGATATACCGTTAGTCTTACACAACACGACTGCTATCGAAGTCATTTGCAAAACTGCACAGATATGACCTATATTGAATTGCCTGCCTTCCTAAAGGGAATGGGTGGGGAGGGAGGGATGGGGAGAATTTGGAACTCAAAGTTTTAGGAACAACTATTGAGTATTGTTGTTGCTACTAGGAAATAAGAAAATACAGTTAGTGGGGAATAGAAAGTCATCTGGCCCTACAGGAAAAAAGAGAAGATGGGGACAAGAGAAGGGAGGTATGATAGAAGAGAGGGCAGATTGGTGATAGGGAAAATTAGAATGCTCGGTGTATTGGGGTTGGGGGAGGGGACAAGTGGGGAGAAAATTTGGATCCCAAAATTTTGTGGAAATGAATATAAAAAGTTAAATAAATAAATTTATATTAAAAAAAAAAAAAAACCAAAATTGACTCTTAAAGGAAAAAAAAAAAAAGAAAAGCCCAGTTCCTCGTGGGTAATGCTTTCTTGAATAAGCTATCTCTGTGGATTAATTTTTTTTTTAAAAAAATTTAAGGTGCTTTTATTTTTCTTTCCCAACAGTAGTAACCAAGGGGGTGGGGATCTTTCGTCTGTCGGGCAGTAGCCAATATTCTCTTTAGCTGTATGTAATCAAGGAAAGTTAGCTGGAGCGTTAAAATATGTTGAAAATGTTACCTCCTGACTTCCAGTACAGTAGGGATATTCCCCCAGTACATCAAAAATAAGAAAAGTGGTTAGTTACCTCTGAGGAGAGATTTAAAATAACTAGAGACATTTCAAAATTACTTATCTATTTAGGGTTTCAGAAATTATTAAGAAATAAATCAGGCATCAAGAAAAGGGAGATGTCAATAAAAGGAAAAGGGAGCCTCACCAGATAAATATGGCTTTATCTGTTAGTATGGAGAGGGGTGGTAGACTTAGGAGTGTAATGAAATTTTCTTTTTACCAAAATTAATTTCAAGGATAATTTCCCCCTTAGAAAGATGTGGGCAACCAGTCATGGGGTTTAGAAAAGGAAAACAAAAAGATTGTTGCAGATTCTTCTTCCCACTATTTCCCAGACCAATTGACCTACTTTTTCTCCATAAACAAAATTCTTATTCCTGATCTCATACTATTTATTGCTTATGCTGTTTTCCCCCCTTTTGACTAGATAAAATATGGGATAATATAATTTGTATTTCAAACTAACATACTGACTACAGAGACGGAATGAAGAATGTTAGAACCTTTGCACCAAATGGAACATTAAAAGCAACTCAAGTAATTGCCTTATTTTAGAATTGGGGAAACTAAGGCCCAGAGAAATGAAATTATCTGACTAAGATGATGCATTTGTTTAGCAGAAGAGCTATCACCAATGTCCAATCTTCCTGACTTCTTGTCCAATGCTTTCTTTTCCTTTGTTCCTTACTGTACACCAAGTAAGAATTAAATGTGTCAGATACCATTATCCTATTGATTCTATGTTAGTAATATCATAACTGTCATAATAGCTTTCTGGTTGGTCTTCCTTGCACAAATTGCTCCCCATTCCAGTCTAGCTGTCGAAGTGATCTTCCTAAAATTCAGTCTGACCATGTTCCTCTCTACCCTTACCAGCCCCCCACTTAATAAAAGCTATCTCCTGTCACCAGAAGGATCTAAAATAAAATCCTCTCTTTGACTTTTAAACCCTTTCATAAGCTGGTTCCTTCTTACTTTTCCAGTCATCTTACTCTTTATTCCCCTCCACATACTCTATAATTTAGTGCCAATGGCCTTGTTGCTCTTCCCCATGACATTTCAGTTCTGAAACATACATTTTCACTGGCTTTTCTTATGACCATAATTATTTTCTACCTTTCTTCTACATCCTGCTTTCAAAAATTCTTTCAAATATCACCTAAAATTCTACTTTCCACAAGCCTCATAATCTTCCCCCTGCTGATCATTTCTAATTTATCCTATATTGTGTTTGTATATACAGTTGTTTGTATGTTGTCTCTCTTATTAGATTATGAGCTCTTAGACAGCAAAGATAATTGTTTTTCCTTTTTTTATCCTTTGTGCTTAGCACAGTGTCCGACATATTTGCTTAATAAATTGTTACTTAATAAATGCTTATTGATGTGATTATCTTGTCTTGTGGCATTTTGAATTTAATTTTTGTGATCTCATGTCAAACACTCATCCCATGACCCCATTTGATTTCCTAGGGCGTGAAGGTGTTGAATATAACAGAGGTATTTTAAAGTATATAAACTTTAAAATTCTATGTGCATTATCATCATTATCACCAATGCCTCTTATCTAGGAGATCTAGGCAGAAATGATTATGGAACTAGCTGTTCTTCTATTACTGTTTTATATTTCATACTATATGGAAAGTCACAGGTATGAACAAAATAGCTGCATTTGGTAGTTGAATAAAAGGCATAAATAAACTCATTCTCTATAGGTTCACTAAAATCATCTTTGATGCTAGTAGCATAAGAGATAACAGAAATAATATTCACTTTCTCTTATTCCCACATGATTCTAATCTCCTCTCCTAAATCTCATTGTTTAGAAAACTTTTAATTCATATGCCTTATTATGCTTGAGTGATTGTGGGCAACAGTTCAGTCTTTGATAATGGTCTAAGAGCAGTATAATTCAATGAGTTCTTCAAGATATTTATCCTTTGAGGTTTCATCATCTTGTAGTACATGAGAGAAAATGAGTTTCTGATGTAATATCCTAGCCGCCAGGAAATGTCTATGTATTGTCAGGTCATTCAGCTTTGATTTCAGCATGTCAGGCACTCTTTTAATATATTCCTTACAATGAGCACTTTGATATCTTTATCAAAGACATATATTTTGATACAGCTTGCCTGGAGGAGACAGAAACATAAGTACTGCCTTTATTCATAGTTTCAATGTGACTTCCAAATTTAATATTTAGCCCCTAATCAACCTTGGCATCCATTAAGATGTTTAAGCTTACTGAGCCAAAATGATATTTTTATATCATTAGAAATAGATACTACTCAGATAAATGAGCTATTTAATGTGGTTTCAGTGGAGTCATGATATAATCTATAGTTTTAGAGTTGGAAGGGAGCTTGAAGATCATTTAGCCTATTCACCTTATTTTATAGAAAAGGAAACTAACACTCAGAGATGTTAAATTATTTGTATATGATCGCACAGTTTGTAAATTTCTGAGATCGTATGCAAAGTCATAAGCTACTCCACAATGCCTTACATGTTAATGTTGTTTTGAGTTGACTCCATTTTTAACGTGGTAGTTGCACGTAATTCTATTTAGGAAAAAAAAATAATGGATATTAAGGCTAAGTAGAAAAACTATGGGCTAAACTGTTTCTTTGAATAATGCCACATTTTATATAATTTTTCTTGATAGCATGTTATCAGTGTGCCTTAAATAATAACAGATACTATTTACATAGCATTGTAAAGCTTGAAAAATTACTTACGTTAGCTCATTTGAGTCTTACAGTGAGCTGATAAGGTACTCTAATATTTTCTCCACTTTAGAAATGAGAAAACTTAGGCAGAGTCATATACAAAACAAATGAATAAGACAAGATGCTAACTCCAGACTTCCTGTTGTTAATGCAAGTGCTCTCTCACCATATCAAATCTCACATAAATAATTGATATGTTTGAGGAGACTGCTTATTTGTTTCTCCTATTTATGAAATTAAAGCGAATTTAAGGCTAAGTAGAATTGTTCCTTTTTCAATCATATCTAACTCTATGGACCATATTGTCTGTGGGGTTTTCTTGACAAAGAAACTAGAATGTTTTGCCATTTACTTCTGCAGAGGATTAAGGAAAACAGTGGTTATGTAACTTGCCAGGGTCACACGGCTTATTAAGCGTCTGAGACTGCATTTAAACCCACATCTTCTTGACTCCAAGCCCAGAGCTTTGTCCACTGGGCTGTCTAATTGCCTGTAAATAAAATGGAAATGAACAAATTGTCTGAAAAAATTCCTCAGTGAATATAATTTCTTCTTCACAATATTATGTTGTCAGTAAATTTTAAATGGAAATAAGGTTAATATTTTGATACTAAATGTTCCATAAATTTGGGCCTATTTTGCATATTCATTCTATATGTATATGCACAAATGCATATATATGTATAGTGTGTGTGTGTGTGTGTACGTATGTATATTGAGGACTAAGTCAAAAACGTTTTAATAATCAATAAGACAATGAAGATAAGATATTTGCAGGCAGGCTGTTCAATAATTACTGAGTCAACCAAATCAATCAAGAGCTGCTCCTTAGACTTCCAGGGACTTTTTTTTTTTTTTTGCTCCTCAATCAATATATAATCATGTGCCAAATTCTGTCATTTCCACCATCCTAACATCATGCATATGAACGAGTCCTTCTCTTATCTGGCACTGCCCTCACCTTGGTGCAGGCTTTTATTTAATTCATGCCTTGGTCTCACTCCCCCAAGTCTGTCCCAATTCTAATTCATTCTCTGCTCAGCTGTCTGAGTTCCTAAAATGCTGGTCAAACCATATAACTTCTCTATTCAATAAGCTCCAATAATTCCATATCACCTCCAGGACAAAAAAGAAATTCTGTTTAATTTTTAAAGTCCTCCATAATCTGGCTCCTTCCAGCTTTCCAGTCTCTTATTTTACCCTCCTCCCCGCAAGACTCATCTAATCTCCAAATAAGTGATACGGGTCTTCTTGCAGTTTCTTGTACAAGATACTCCATCTCTCAAATGCAAATGTTTTCATTGTCTTTCTCCCATGTCTGGGACTCTCTTCTTATTCATTTACATCTCCTGACTTCACCAGATTCATTTAATTTATTCTATGTAAATAATGTTTGCCCATAATTCTGTTGTCTCTCCTATTATACTGTGAGCTTTTTGACGACTAATTTTTGTAACCGCAGTGGTTGGCATATAGTAGGCATTTATAAGTGTTGTGTGGCTGACTGCAAGTAGAATCTCTGGGCCAAATTCACAAATGTTTCTCTAATATATTGTAGCGTAATCCTACTCTGATTGGCAAATAATTAATGTGGTCTTTACTGTGTTTTGCTTCTCTTGTCTCAAATTTTCCACCACTTTCTAATTTTGCTATTGCCTAGCAGTAGAAAATTTGGTATGAGACAAGCAGAAGAATATAATAGAAAAAATATGTATGAATTAGTGGGGTTTGAAAGTCCCTTGGAATGTTGTCAGAGCCAGAATTATTTGAAAGAGATTCTCCATTATGCATTCAATTTATACCATTTTGCTATTTCTACTCCTTCATTTTCCACTGAGAGTTTGATTTGATGGAGTTTATTAATAGATATTTGATAGAATTTAATTTTTAACATTTTTTCCAACAGTTTTCTGTGTTGTATTATTCTGGGGATTCTAGTTACTTCTCCATTATCTTTGTGGAATTCCCAGTATTCTCTCCCGGCTCAGGTAACTTCCCTTCATTTCTTTGCATGATGTTTAAGACTTTGTTCACATGTTTTTGACTCAGGTTGTATTCATTCTCCCTTTTGTTGGTATTTTTTTTTTTTGGATTGACTTTTTGCGGTGTAAGCTCTTAGACCAAGTTTTTCACTGGTACTTTCTCTTTGGGTCCTAAGCTTTCTTCTTCCCTCTTTGTGTCACATTCTACAGACAGACCCATACAATTTAGACTTGCTGGTTGTTCTTAGTTGTCTCATTTCGGGGGGTAATATGGTTTGTGGAAATGAGACCATTAAAGTCTTTGGTCAGCATAAACTCTGGTGAAGGCATTATTAGTTACAAATCAGTTTCCAAATCCCCTTCCTTTGTGAGTATCACTTTTTGCCTTTATAGCTATTCTCTATCTTTCTGGCAATTTCTGATACCTCCATTTCAGTTTCTCTTCCTCTTCTTTCTTTGGCTTAGTAGAATTTAATTCTGGCTCTTGCGGGTTAGGGGCAGATTTGGCATTCAGTCTGGATTACTGATGCAGGGAGGTCAGCAGGAACCTGGACCGTCAAGCTCCATTCTACTAGGCTGTGTGGCTACTTGTGCTAATTGCAAAAAAAGGAAAAGAATGGATTGGGGTAAAATAGTAAGTTGGGGGGAACTAACATTGTGCAGTAAAAACAGGGACTTACTTGAACACTCCCTCAAACCTCTCCAGATTAACTTTTATATTATTTTTTCTAGATATGTAAAGTAATGTTTTGATAGTTTGATTAGTATGGCACTGCAATAGTAAATTGGTTTAAGTAGAATAGTTATTTTTATTGTATTACCTCACCCTATCCACAAGCAAATCTGAAATTATTTGCCTGAAAATTGTTTTTTAATTGTGTTCATATAGTTTGTTTTAACAGGTAGACTTCCAAATATGTTATAATGTCTGGTTGGTTGGTTGTTATCCTTCATTTTCAAGGAGGACCAAAATGATATCACCAAGATAAAGTGAATTTTCAGTGTGTCTGACTGTGTCTGAATATGAACTTGGAACGCTCTACCACAGGTTGAGCACAGATAGAGCGTGTGAATATTTAGGGTGGATATCCCAAATTTCCACATGCTGCATTTACTTATATTGTCTATGGTAATTTTAAATGCAATTTCTCTTTCTATATCTTCCTATGGGGCTTTGTTAGAAATATATATTGTGTTCATCTGTTGCTGAAGAAAATCATGCCATCAGAGAACTGATGACATGACTTGCATTTGACTTTACTTTGCATGACACAGGGCTGTGCAGATCACCAGTCTCACTTCTCCTGCAGTGCCATCTGAATCCAGTGACCTGATATTCCTCAGGATGACTGGAAATGACCCAGGATGCACTGGGAGACCTTGGGCCCTTAGGCCAAGGTGTTTGCAAGTACTCACTTAGGGTGACTTTGTTTTATATCCTGCAACTTTGCTAAAGTTATTATTTCAAGTAGTTTTTTTTTTTTTGCTGATTTTCTATGATTCTCCGAGCATATGATCATATCTGCAAAGATTGATAACTTAGTTTCTTCTTTGTCTATTATTTTTTTCATATACCATCCTCTTTATTGAAATCTTCATATTTGTGGATATTTGTTGATTTAATAATAATCACAATAATAACCTCCAAAAAGGTTGGTCAGTGGTGGCATCTAGGACCCAAGTCCTAATCTGCCTCTTCAGTCTCCTTGGCTGGATTTTCATCCAAGTCACCCCCATTAACTGAGGGTATTCCCTAAAGCTCTGTCCTGGACCCTCTTCTCTTTTCTCTTGATACTTTTTTTTAAAATATAAATTTATTTATTTAAATTTTTATATTCATTTTCAAAAAATTTTGGGTTCCAAATTTTCTCCCCACTTGTCCCCTCCCCCAACCCCAATACACTGAGCATTCTAATTTTCCCTATCACCAATCTGCCCTCTCTTCTGACATCCCTCCCTTCTCTTCTCCCCATCTTCTCTTATGTCCTGTAGGGCCAGATGACTTTCTATTCCCCAGTAACTGTGTTTTTTATTTCCTAGTCACAAGAACAATACTAAACAGTTGTTCCTAAAACTTTGAGTTCCAAATTCTCCCCATTCCTCCCTCCCCACCCATTCCCTTTGGGAAGGCAAGCAATTCAGTGTGGGCCATATCTGTGTAGTTTTGCAAATGACTTCAGTAATAGTCGTGTTGTGTAAGACTAACTGTATTTTCCTCCATCCTATCCTGCCTCCCATTGTTTCTATTCTGTCTTTTGATCCTGTCCCTCCCCAAAAGTGTTGACTTCAAATTGCTCCCTCCTCCCATTGCCCTCCCTTCCATCATCTCCCCTCCCTGCTTATCTCTTTCTCCCCCACTTTCCTGTATTGTAAGATAGGTTTTCATACCAAAATGAGTGTGCATTTTACTCCTTCCTTTAGTCGAATGTGATGAGGGTAAACTTCATGTTTTTTTCTCAGCTCTCCTCTTTTTCCCTCCACTAAAAATTCTCCTGCTTGCCTCTTGAATGAGATATAATTTACCCCATTTCATTTCACCCTTTCTCCTCCCACTACATTTCTCTCTCACCATTTACCTTAATTTCTTTTAAGATATGGTCCATTCCTATTCAATTCACTCTGTGCTCTCTGTCTCTGTATGTGCATGCATGTGTGTATGTGTGTGTATGTGTGTGTGTAGTCCCACCAACCACCCAGATACTGAAAAGTTTTAAGAGTTACAAATATTGTCTTTCCATGTAGGAATGTAAACAGTTCACCTTTGGTAAGTCCCTTATGACTCCTCTTTGCTGTTTACCTTTTCATGCTTCTTCTCATTCTTGTGTATGAAAGTCAGATTTTTTCAGCTCTGGTCTTTTCATGAAGAATGCTTGAAAGTTCCCTGTTTCATTGAAAGACCATATTTTCCCCCGAAGTATTATACTCAGTTTTGCTGGGTAGGTGATTCTTCTTTTAGTCCCAGTTCCTTTGACTTCTGGAATATCCTATTCCACGCCCTTCGATCCCTTAATGTAGAAGCTGCTAGATCTTGTGTTATCCTGATTGTATTTCCATAATACTGGAATTGTTTCTTTCTAGCTGCTTGCAATATTTTCTCCATGACCTGGGAATTCTGGAATTTGGCCACAATGTTCCTAGGAGTTTCTCTTCTTGGATCTCTTTAAGGTGGTCACCGATGGATTCCTTCAATACTCATTTTGCCCTCTGGTTCTAGAATATCAGGGAAGTTTTCCTTGATGATTTCATGAAAGATGATGTCTAGGTTCTTTTTTTGATCATGGCTTTCAGGTAGTCCCATCATTTTTAAATTGTCTCTCCTGGATCTCTTTTCCAGGTTAGTTGTTTTTCCCATGAGATATTTCACATTCTCTTCCATTTTTTCATTCTTTTGTTTTGTTTGGTGATTTCTTGGTTTCTCAGAAAGTCATTAGACTCCATCTGTTCCATTCTAATTTTGAGAGAGCTATTATCTTCAGTGAGCTTTTGAACCTCTTTTTCCATTTGGCTAATTCTGCTTTTGAAAGCCTTCTTCTCCTCATTGGCTTTTTGACCCTCTTTTGCCAATTGAGTTAGCCTATTTTTCAATGTATTATTTTCTTCTGCATTTTTGGGGGTCTCCTTTAGCAAGGTATTGACCCGTTTTTCACGCTTTTCTTGCATCTGTCTCCTTTCTTTTCCCAGTTTTTCCTCCACCTGTCTAACTTGATTTTCAAAATCCTTTTTGAGCTCTTCCATGGTGTGAGCCCACCGGACATCCACCTTAGATGTCTGGGATACAGAGGCCCCCACCTCCACATCTTTCCCTGATAGTAAGCATTGTTAAATGAAAGGCAGGAACATCTGCTCCCCCAAGAAAGTAGCTTCTTATGGTCTTGTTTTTCTTCCCTTTTCTGGGCATTTTCCCAGCCAGTTACTTGACTTCTGAGATTCCTTTCCACCCCTGCCTAGATCTGCCCAGCTAGTGCTTGGAGTCTGAGATTCAAATGCTGCTCCCCAGCCTCGGGGCTTTCAGCAGCGGGTTGGGCTGCTGTTCAGGGTAAGATTAAATCAGGTTCTCAGGTGGGAGCAAGGGCACCTCCCAGGCTCAGTTCCCTCAGAGGGTTTATGTGGAGACCTTCAGTAATGGAGCAGAGCTCCTTTCTGCTCCTGGAGCTCCTGACTGCCGCTGCCTGTGCTGATGTCTCCTGAGGAGGCCTGAGTCACTGAGACACTCTGCTCCCCTCTCGGCCAGCCCAATAGTCTCTCTCACTGACCTGTAGCATCTGTGGGTGGAGGGACTTTCCCTTCTGCCAAGAGTTTCCGTCCCTGAAGCCTGCTCCGATCTGCTCCTCTGGGGCCACATGGCCAGGGCAGTGCAGGGGTGGGCTCCACTGTCCGGTGAGTGAGGGACCTTTGGGTTCGGTTTTTCAGGGCTCTCTGGAACAGAAATCTCCTCCACTGAGTTGCTGAGTGGCTTGCACTGCTCCAGAATTTGTGGGGATTTCTTTTTACAGAAAATTTATGGGCTGTGTGTTCGGAGCTAGCATACGTGAGTCTTTCTACTCCGCCATCTTGGCTCCTCCCCCCTCTCTTCTTGTCTATTCTAATTCCTTCAATGTAAATCTGACACTTTTGGTGCAATATTGAAAAAGAGAGGTGATAATGGAATCCTTGTTTCACCCCTGATCTTTATGCAAATACATCTGGCTTATCACCATTACATATAATGTTTGCTGAATGTTTTAGGTTGTTGCTTCTTATAATTTTAAGGAAAGGTCCATTTATTCCTATACTTTCCAGTGTTTTTAATAGGAATGGGTGTTACATTTTGTCAAAAGCTTTTCGTGATCTGTTGAGATGATCTTATGGTTTCTGTTAGTTTTGTTGTTGATAAGATCAATTATGCTGATATTTTTCCTAATATTGAATCAGCACTGCATTCCTTGTATAAATCCTACCTGGTCATAGTATCACATTCTCATGATACGTTGATGCAATCTTTTTACTAATATTTTATTTAAAATTTTTGCATCTATATTCATTAGGGAGATTGCTCTATAATTTTCTTCCTCTGTTTCTGTTCTTCTTGGTTTAGGTATCAGTACTATATTTGTATCATAAAAAAATAATTTGATAGGACTCCTTCACCAATTTTGCCAAATAGTCTATACAGTATTGGAACTAGTTTTTTTCTTTAAATGTTTGGTGGAATATTCTTGTCAATCTGTCTCTCCCTGGAGATTTTTTCGGAGGGAGTTCATGGATTGCTTGTTCAATTTCTTTTTCTGAGATGAGGTTATTTAAATATTTTACTTCCTCTTCCTCCTGTTATTCTGGGCAATTCATAGTTGCCTTTATGCACTATATCACGACGTTTTTATGCCCTAATACATGGTTAAATTTTGTATAGGTGCCATGTATTATGGAGCAAAAGGTATATTTATTTCTATGCCCATTCAGTTTTCTCCAGAGGTCTACCATATCTACCTTCTCTAAAATTCTATGAACTCCTTTACTTCATTCTTGTTCATTCAGAGGTTAGCTATTTCAGACAGGGGTAAGTGGAGATGCCCCACTAGTATAATTTTACTGTCTCTTTCTTCCTGTAACTCCCTTAACTTTTCCTTTAAGAATTTGGATGCTATTCTGCTTGGTGCATTTATGATTTGTAATTTTACTTCATTGTCTATAGTACCTTCTACCAGGGTATAGTTTCCTTCATCATCTCTTTTGATTAGATCTATTATTGCTTTCGATTTGTATGAGATTAGGATTGCTACTTCGTATTTTTTGGGTTTTTTTGTACTTTAGCTGAAGCATATTATATTCTACTCCAGCCCGTTTTCCTTTACCCTATGTGTGTCCACCTTCTTCAAATGTGTTTTTTTAAAAAAACAATTTATAGTAGGTTTATGGTTTTTATTCCATTTTGCCATCTGTTCCCGTTTTGTGGGAGATTTCATCCCATTCATATCCTCAGCTATGATTAATACATGTTTCTTTCTCTCCATCCTATCCCTCCCCCCACTCACTCCATTTATGCTTTTATTTCTCCCTTACCTTTATCAAAAGAATTTCACTTTTTACCACTACCTCCCTAAATTGACCTTCTATTAGGCTCCCTTCCTTTTCTTTTCCCTTTCCCCTCTTATGGCCTGTAGATGTTATTCTTGCCAGACTCTGTTATTCTTTCCTTGAACCAAATCCAAAGAGAGTAAAGTTCAAAGAATGCTCATCTCCCTCCCTTCTTTCCATCTACTATAATATGTTTTTGTGCCTCTTCATGTGATTTACTTTACCCTTTTCTGCCTCCTACTTAACTCTTCTCGCATTATCATCCCTTGGCACCCCTTAATTATGTTTTTAACTTCACTTCAGTTAATATATATCCACACCCTTTATCTATGTATATCTTTTTAAATGTCATAATAAAGACACAATTGTGAAAATTTACAAGTATTTTCTTCCTATATAAGGATGTAAACAGTTTGCCCTTATTGAATGGCATGGTTTTTTTTCCTGTTTACCTTTTTATGCCTCTCCTCAGTCTTGTATTGAAGATCAAATTTTCCATTGAGCTCTGCTCTTTTCATCAGGAGAATCTGGAAGTCCCTTCTTTCATTGAATGTTTATCTCCTTGTCTGAAAGATTGTGCTCAATATTGTTTGATCCTTGGTTGTTGTTCAAACTCCTTTGCCTCACAGAACATTATAATCTAATTCCTTTGATCTTTTAATGTAGAAGGTGCAAGGTCCCATATGATCCTGATTGTTGTTCCCTATTTGAATTGTTTCTTTCTGGCGATTTACAATATTTTCTCCTTGACCTGATAATTCTGGAATTTGGCAACAATATTCTTTAGCATCTTCAATTTGGTATCTCTTTCAGGAACTGATTGGTGGATTCTTTCAATGATATTTTACTCTCTGATCCTAGGACGCTGGTGCAGTTTTTCATCATGAATTCTTGGAAGATACTATCCAGTCTCATTTTTTACTCATGGCTTTCTGGTAGACTAATAATTCTTAGGTTCTCTCCTGGACCTATTTTCCTAGTTTATCCAGTGAGATGTTTTGCATTTTCTTCTATTTTTTTCATTCTTTAGATTTTGCTTGACAGATTCTTGATGCCTCATAGAGTCATTAGCTTCTACTTGCCCATTTCTAGTCTTTAATGAATTGTTTTCTTCAGTTAGCTTTTGTACCCTCTTTTCCATTTGTCCAATTTTACTTTATAAGGAGTTATTTTCTCCTGTCATGAACTCCTTATCCATTTGGCCAAAGGAACTGTTTATTTTTTCCATTTTGTCAACTGTAGTTTTTAAAAAAAAAAATTGATCAGTATTTTTCCCATCACTTTAATTTGACTTTTGAAATCCTTTCTGAGCTCTTCCCAGAGTGCTTTTGTGGTACAATATATTATATATTTATATTTTTTTGTTCCGGCTCCATGATCATGTACCTGCTAATTTTAAGAAAAAAGACAATATAGATTGTAAATCTACATATCACCTAGACAATTTGCCTCCTTTAACCAAACTTTCAGGTTGACAGTTATGGTGCTAGTGACTGCAGATGAACTGAGGGATTGAGAGAACAGCCCATCTCGCCAACACTATTGACTCAGCCACCTTATCCTTGACAGATTTGGGTAAGCTTTTCTATTCCCAGTTTCCAAAGGACTCCTCACTAGTTTGTTTGAAATCCACAATTCTCTTCATGGTAGTTATGCAGTGGGGACCAAATTTGAGTCAAATCACTTCACATTAAATTAATACCCCTTTGAGTATTGATCTAGGAAAATTAGCACAAGAATTGACAGCACTAGTGTCTAGCCAACCCGGAATTACAATGAAAAGTTAGATATAGCTTTTCCTCATGGTATTGGAAGTTGCTGTCTTCATTCCCCTGGGGTTCAGGATCTTCTCCTGGTTTGTTGAAGTATGACTGTCTAGGGAAGCTCTGACCCTGCCCTAGTCACCCTTGGCCACAGCAAGAGGCATCTTCCATAGTGATCTATCTCTGCTGACAGGCTGAAAGTTTGTTTACCCCTTCTGGTGGTCCCACTGTTCCAGGGTTTTTCCCAGGGAGATATTCTCTTGGTTCCTCAAGGTCAGAAAGGGGAGGGATATAGCAATTACCAATCTCTCCTGCATCTTGGCTCCCAGAACCAGAAATCCCAAGTCAATTTGTTATGATAGATGACTTTGTCCCTTTTTTCCTTTTATAGTGAATTTCTATAATTAAGAAGTTCTGCAAGTACAACACTAAGTTTATTAAATAATAGATGGAAATTGGAACATTTCTGAGTCACTGTAATAGGATGCAAGAATGAATAGCTTAAAATTTTTAACTTATATTCATGGCCAGATCAATAAACCATGGAGATTATGTCCTCCAAAGAAAGAAATGATTAAACAAGGTAATGAAACAAAGATGTAATATGATAGATGTCTGATTAAATAGGATAGCAAATTTTGAGAAAAAGCACCAGAAGCAGACTGATTTCTCTAAGAATTATACACAGGTGTATAGAATTGGATTCCATAATTTTCTATCAAGGAAACTGAAACTTTGAATATGTTTTGGTAATAAGATTTGAAATCTGGATTTTTGCACAAAAATTGCATAAGATAATAGTAAAAGTGAAATTATTTCCCCTTTATTAAATATCTATCTAATAACTTTCAAGGGCATATGAGCTAATTTTATGATTGAACTCTCACATTTTAACAGATTCTTATACCAGGTACAGAATTTAGGTAAGGATAGAGCAAATAATATAATCTGAAGTCCTCCGAAGTTTGAAAAATGGAGAACCAAATTTAAGTGATTGTACCAATTGATATTATCAGGAGTATCTGTGAGCTTTTAGATCTGAACCCAAGAAGTAGAACTCCATTTTTGAATTGTCCAAAGAATAAAAACTTATTGTAACATTGGCAATGATGATTTATATGTTTCATGTGTAAGTTTTCTTGGTTATCTTGGTAAAATGCAAATCTCTCTCCTAAAACCTAGTCTATTGTGAGTCATCTAAATATTTTAATTTGTACCTAACAATGCAATTATGTAGGTTTTGAACTGTGAGAAAAACTTTATTCTTTAAACCTAGCCCTGCATAGCTAGGAAACTGAACCATTTATTGTACTATGTGAACTTAGCCCTTCATGGCTGGAAAACTGAACCATTTCTATGTCCCTTTAGCCATGTTAGCTATGTTGTATTATTTCCTCTCTATTATCAAATGATACAACTTCTAGGAGCTTCTGTTAGGTCTGTCTGCTACTCCCACAACTGCCAACTTGTGGGTATGGACACTTCATCTAAAGATTGCCCCTGCTGTGGACATATGAGCCCATAGGAACCCTTGCCCTCCAGTCTCGAAGAGGCCTGAAAAAGACATCAGAGGTGGACAGCTTTCCCAAGAATCTGAACCAGCCCTGCATAAAGAATAGCTCCCTCCATACTGATGGTTACATATAGCTTTGATAGCTTTAGCTTCTTTTTACTTAGTTGCTCTATACTCTCATTATGCTCCCTACCTTGATTCTTTTTGCAGTCTGCTCCTTTTGCTTGTTTGCAGTTGTGCTGCAGTGCCCTGATCATCTCTGGGCTTGTCCAGTCACAGGGAAAGAACAACTCCTTCTTCCATCTCACCACTCACCCCATGAGGCAGACTTGGTCTGCCTAAGAATTTGAACTTATCTTACTAAGCCCTCTTTCAGGAAGCTGTTGGGAAAAATCAGAATCCATCTAAATAAGGATATTTAGTGCTTCCCTTCCCACCCCTGAGTAAGAGTGAGGTTTTTTCATACTTTTCTTGGTCTATAGACAGCACTTGCAGCTTGCCTTTGACAAAAGGAGGGGAACTGTAGACCACTCCCCAAACCTTTTTGAAGCCCAGTATGGGCCAATGCCTGAACTAATCAATCTGACTGCTTAACTTCACTCTAAAAATACCCTTTCTTTATGAAAGGATGCCTGCATCCATTGTGGTGGGATTTGTCTTATCATAGTATCCCTGAGATATATGGGGAAAACTCTGATATCCTGAGATCATTTCCAATTGCCACTACTTTTCCCTTGTCTTGTCTCACAATATTTATGACTTATTGAACTAAAAAAGTTCCTTTCTCATAGTATGGATAAAAAAAATATGGAAATCATAAATTTGTGTTGGGATTGTTCTAAAGTGTATTTAAACTTTCTCATTCTTTTATCAGTTAGTCAGAAATTTCCTTCTGGTTCCATGACCATGTATCTACTAGTTTTAAGGGAATAAGCAACATGGATTTATATATTACTTAGCCTATTTGCCTCTTTTAACCTAATTTTCAGGCAGAAAGTGACAATCCTCAAGGAGGAAAAGACCAGTACCATTGTAGGTGCTCTGCTCAAATCCCTTATTCTCTAGTCCCTTGTTAAAAGTAAGCCAGAAGCTGGTGATGGGAAAATTGTAGCAAAGAGGTTTGATGACTGAGCCAGGAAAAGCTGCTGACAATGCTGAACATAAAGAATGAGGAGACCTAACTTAGGTGGCACATTGAGATAGAATGTCAGGCCAGAAGTAAGGAAGACTTAATTTCAAATCTGAGCTCAGGCACTACCTGTGTGATCCTAGGCAGGTCACTTAGCCTCTTTTTGCATTAGTTTATTCAACTGCAAAATGTTGATAAGAACACCACCTACTCCACAGGGTTTGGAGGAGGATAAAATGGGATAATATTTGTGAAACACCCAACACAGTGCCTATTGCATAGTAGTGTTAAATAAATACATTTTCCTCCTCTTTCTGCTTTGCCACAATCATCACAAAGATCCAGAGACTAACTGGGACTTTCTGGTGATATATTTCCTTTAGCAAGAGTCCATAATAAATGAATCTCTCCCTATGGGGAAAAAAAAAAGTGTATATGCCATGCTCTAAGGGAAATTTTCAGTTTATCTCTCTGTCCAGAAGAAGAAAATACAGGAAGAAGGCTTACCAGGGTGACCAAGAAATGAGACATTTAGTATATTACACTAGAAGTGAGTCTTGAAGACCAATTTCCTTCTGTGCTACAAAATTCTAGCCATACTTGCCACTTCCTTTCCTTCTTTTTTCATACATCTTTAAAGATTCCAAATTCTTTTCTCCTCAATATTATTTCAAGCTCTTCAAAGGTAGAGACCATGGTGTGTTCTTGTTGAGAACATTGCATTTGCAGTCTAAATATATGTATTCTACTCTTAGATTTACCACTCAATAACTATGAGACCTTGGTAACTCACTTTATTTCTATGAGTTTCAGTTTTCTCATAATAAACAAATGAGATTTTGGAGAAAGTGATTACTCTGGTTCCTTCTAGCACTAAAGTTCTATGATTATTTCTATTATTCAAAATAATGTGAATTTCTTGAGTTTCAGGCACACCTTTTAATTTCTCTAATTCCAGGAACTAGAACAATGTCTTCCTTGCACAAGTTAGGTGCTTAAGAAATTCTTGTTGGGTTTATTATTAAACTGTACCATTCTGTTTTCTTTTCTATTTTAGAAGACCTAGAATAGGGCCTGTAAAGTCTAATCATTTATCCTGAAAAGGTAAAAGTTTTTTAACTGTATGCTTCTAGTTATCAGTTATCAGTATGTATATAGAGATAAATAGGTATCTATAGAGTAGATAGGCAGATATCTGTCTCTATCTTATCTCTATATCTCTATCTCTGATAATTTTATCTATCTATCTATCTATCTATCTATCTATCTATCTATCTATCTATCTATCTATCTGTCTTTTTTGTCATTCCATCAAATTCACCTTATACCCATACTTGTTGAGGGCCAGGGTGGAGTGCGGTTGAGGAGATCAGGATAGACCTTCGGGGAAACTGTTCTTTGAGACTGTGCTCATTATTATCGGGAATGACTCTCCATGCCCCCTAGATAGATGTTGTTGTCTCTGTGAGACAAACAAGAGAATTACAGAAAACAAGGGATATGTAAAGTAGATGCTCCTAGACTTAAGACTGATTTAATCATCCTGATTGATTTAATCACTGGGACAGGAGATGAGCAGAATGTCACCTAGACTTTGCAGATTCTGTCTATATAACCTTAACCCTCAGATCAATAAAGGGAACTGGTCTATCTTTTCCAGCCTCCCATGACTCTTTTCTTTCAACCACATCATCGAGCCATGTCGGGACATGGCCATCTGCTACATCTGGTGCCTGAACAGGGACCAGGACCTGATCCAGGGTTCCACTTTCGGTGAGTGTGCCCCTTGGAAAGGAATTCAGAAATTCCGAGTTGTGAGAAGACAACGAAGGTAAGAGGAAGTCTTGAAGAAGCCCAGCAGAGGCATTTCACTTTGTTCGAGGTTCACACAGGTACAGTTAAATCTCAGCAATTATAGGCTTAAGGGGAGAATTTACTGTGTCCACATAATCAAAAGGCAGATTCTGTTCTTAAGACAGGTGAATAGGAAAAGTAAGGTTAACAATGGGTCAGGTATTTTTTAAGAGGGGAAATACTCAGGTAGAGGCAGTTGCGGAGAAGGGGGAAGGGGAAAAAGAGGTGAACTCCTGGCCAGAGAAAGCCTCAGCGCCTCGAGAACCCTTGGCTCCCATAAGGCCACCATCATTCTATACTTCTCCCGAAAGGAGAGAACTAGAAGGTCCTTTATCCAAGGCTCATCCTCTGCCTGTAGTGCTGCAGCCTCCTAAAAATTAGTTATCACTGTTAGAAAGAACTTTCCAGGAGGCTAGGAAAAGAGAAGATGTGACAGAGTTCCTAGGAAGTACAACAATATGTCCAGTAATAGAAAAGCAACCCTAGGAGACCAAATGATCCCATAAGAGAGTATCAATCTCTGGACATCAAGGTGTTAAAAGAATTGAAAAGAGGAGCCAGTGAATATGGTCCTCTATCTCCCTATGTTGGTGCTTTATTGGATTCCATAAGTAGAACAGCTATGACACCTTATGACTGGATAACTTTGACAAAGATGTGTCTGGAACCTGGTGACTTTATATTATAGCAGTCAGAGTTTCACTATCAATGTAGAGATCAAGCTAGACAGAATGAAAGTGAACAGTTTCAAAAAGGCAAAACACGCCTCACTGATTGGAAAAAATTGAAGGTGAAATGGAGGGACACGAAATCAGGCTTGTGGCATGGACCCTCTGAACTCTTAACATGGGGGCAAGGTTATGCTTGTATTTCCACAGGAAATGGTGAAGAAACGATCTGGATACCGGAAAGAAACATTCAACCTCTGCCATACACTGGAGAAGATAAGGATCGAGGAAAAGAGGAAAGAAGAAAGATCATGACCGCAACGAACACGTCATTGGACCGACAGGACAATGATGACGGTGATTCAGCTGCTGGGCATCCTCCAGCTGGCCACTAAACCAGCAGGAACTGAGTGAGAAGAAGATAGATGGACTTGTTGCACATAATCCACCTTGGGTGGTGAAATGGGGATGGAAAATAGGTAATTATGGTAGCATGTGGGTTTAAGTTTTTTGGGGAAACAAATTGATATAGATAAAATTTCTGCTTTTGTTATTGGGAAATAACATGCTTTAATTGTACTTTTTGTTTTTCTGATTGGGAAATAACATGTTTTAATTGTGCTATCACTGAATACTTTGGTTTTCATATAGCTAACACTAGCATTATGTCTGTAATTATGTGTCTTAGGTTTGCTGTAATGCCTACCAAAAGTGAAGGCTGGTATCTGTCTATCAGATCAAACTTTTAATCAGTTAATGTTGAAAGTAAGACAGAAAAGATGTATAAGTTGCATTATTTTAGGTATTATAAGCTTTGTGGAAGCATTGGCTTCCTGTGTGTCAATTGGTTTATCTATACATTCAACTTAATGGATACTTTAAGGGAAACTATTGTGGTGGTGGGAAACAAAATTGATGTTTTTGAAATAAGATTGCTTATAAGATGTGATTGTAGGTTCATTTCCATTAGTGTTACTTCTGTCCATTATAGTACCACTCTATATAATTTATAGACCAGGCCTCCAAGGGAAATCTTGACTCCAAGGAAGCTGCAAGTGATTTGGGATTATGTTGCCAATACAAATCCCTTTGCATCCCTGTTCCTTTGGCTCATAGTTTTATTACCTCTATCTCTTTGTTTCTCTGTATGGCCACCCATTCATAGGTGCCTTCTCTCTGGGGTAAGCTTTTCAAACCTGAGTACCCTATCTTAGGTCACAACAAAAGAAAGGGGGAATTGTTGAGGGCCAGGGTGGAGTGCGGTTGAGGACATCAGGATAGACCTTCGGGGAAACTGTTCTCTAACTGAGACTGTCCTCATTATCATCCAGAATGACCCTCCATGCCCCCTAGATGTTGTTGTCTCTGTGAGACAAACAAGAGAATTACAGAAAACAAGGGATATGTAAAATAGATGCTCCTAGACTTAAGACTGATTTAATCATCCTGATTGATTTAATCACTGGGACAGGAAATGAACCGAATGTCACCTAGACCTTGCAGATTCTGTCTATATAACCTTAACCCTCAGATCAATAAAGGGAATTGGTCTATCTTTTCCCACCTCCCCTGGGAAAAGATAGACCACATCACTGAGCCATGTAGGGACATGGACCGTCGGCTACACATACCCTATTTCTATGTATTTTCCTTATTTCTGTTCTGTTAGTGATGCAATTTTTAGAAGTTACAAGTGCCTTTCCATGTAGGGATATAAACAGTTCAGCTCTATTGAATCCTTTGTGTTTTCTTTACTCTTTTATACCTATTCATACTTTTCTTGGGTCTTTATATTGGAGGTCAAATTTCTGGTTTAGTTCTCATCTTCTCCTTATGAAGGCTTGGAATTCTTCTATTTCATTGAATCACCATTTGCCCCTCAATGTGTCACATTTAATTTTAATTTTACTGGGTAAATGATTCTTGGTTATAGTCCTATTTCCTTTGCCCTCCAGAATATCACATTCTGTGACCTCCATTCCTTTAATGGCTCAACTAACAAATCCTATGTGATTGTGACTCTCCAATATTAGAACTGTCATTCTGATCACTTATTTTTCCTTGACTCAATAGTTCTGAAATTTGACTGTGGTGATACTTGGGGAATATGATTTTGAAATCTCTTTCCTGAGGTGATTTGTGGATTATTTCTCTCTTTTTAAAATCTTTTTTACTTTAAAGATAGTTAGCTTAAATTTTCAACATTCACTTCCATAAGCTTTTGAGTTTTCAACTTTTTCCACCTCCTTCCCCTCTTCCCAAAATGGTGTACAATCTAAAAAGGCTCTACATATACATTCTTAATAAAATATTTTCACCTTAGTTGTGTTGTAAAAAAAGAATTAGAATGAATGAGAGAAACCATGAGAAACAAAAAAAAAAATAAAAGAGAGAGAGAAAAATAGTATGCTCTGATCTGCATTCAGATTCCATAGTTCTTTCTCTGGATATGGATAGTATTTTCCATCATGAATGTTTTGGGGTTGTCTTACATACCTGCATTGCTGAAAAGAGCTAAGTCTATCAAAGTTAGCCATCACAAAATGTGACTGTTACTGTGAACAGTGATCTCTTGTTTCTGCTCTTTTCATTCAGCATCACTTTATATAAATCTGTCCAGATTTTTCTGAAGTTAGCCTGCTCATCGTTTCTTAGAGCATTCCATTACATGCATGTACCGCAGTTTGTTCTGCTATTCCCCAACTGATCGGCATCCGTTCAACTTCCAATTCTTGGACACCACAAAAAGAGTTGCTACAAATATGTTTGTGCATGTGGGTCATTTTCCAATTTTCACAAGTTCATTGGGATATGGTATTGCTGGGTCAAAAGACATGCACATTTTTATAGCCCTTTGGGCATAATTCCAAATTGCTTCCCCAGATGATTGGATCAGTGTTCTACCAGCAATGAATTAATGTTCCAATTTTCCCATATTTTCTCCAACTTTTATAATCTTCCTGTTTTGTCATGTTA
The DNA here is from genome assembly GCA_023548195.1 of Bettongia penicillata ogilbyi. Lineage (NCBI taxonomy): Eukaryota > Metazoa > Chordata > Mammalia > Diprotodontia > Potoroidae > Bettongia > Bettongia penicillata. The sequence continues at coordinate 7,383,909 of JAJHZJ010000242.1, read as the reverse complement.
ACCAATCTGACAGATGTGATGTGGTACCTAAGAGTTGTTTTTGATTTGCATTTCTCTAATTTATAGGTATTTAGAACATTTTTTCATATAGATATCTTTAGTTGCTTCATCTGAAAACTGCCTGTTCATATCCTTTGAGCATTTATTAATTGGTAAATGAATTGTATTCTTATAAATTTGACTCAGTTCTCTATGTAGTGTAGACACACTGCCTTTATCAGAGACACTGGTTATAAAAATATTTCCCCAATTTTCTGCTTCCCTCCTAATTTTGGTTGCATTGGTGCTGTTTGTGGAAAACCTTTTCAACTGGGTAGATTCTTTCAATACCTACTTAGCCCTCTGGTTCCTAGACATCAGAGAAGTTTTCCTTGATAACTTTTTGGAAGATGTTTTCCAGGTCCTCCTTTAGATTATAACTTTCAGGTAGTCCAACAATTCTGATATTTTCCCTCCTGAGTCTATTTTCTATGTGAGTTCATGAGGTATTTTCCACTTCTTTTTCATTCTTTTGAATTTGTTTGATTGATTCATGATATCTCATGTAGTCTTTAGCTTCCAGCTACCCAGTTCTAAATTTTAAGGTGTACATTTCCTCAATTAGCTTTTATGCTTTCTTTTCTGTTTGACTGATTGTACACTATTTGACCAATTCTACTTTTTAAAACAGTTTCCCAAGCCACTGAATCTTTTTTTTCACAATTCTCTTGCATCATTCTTTTATTTCTTTTCCCAGTCCTTCTTTTATTTCCTTTAAATGATTTTTTAGGCTTCTTTTAGAGGTCTCTGATTTCTTTCTGGGCTTGAGACCACTAGTCATTTTTATTTGGAATTTTGCCCACAGATGTTTTGGCATTGTTGTATTCTTTCGAGTTTGTGTCTCGGTATTCTCTGTCATCATAACAATTTCTTAGCATCAGATTTTTTGGTTCATCTTTTCTTTTTTACCTTTTCTCCCTTTTTTAAATATCCCATCTCTACTCATAGGGTGGAAGGTACCTCAATTTTCTTGTGCTAGTGACTGCATGCCTTTACTGTATACCTGGTGTTTCATTGATGTTTCTCAGAGGTCTGTGAAGGAACTTAGTATCTGGGGCTGTGTTGAGGGGTTGGGTGGTGACTGGAACTCCTAGAGGCTATAAGGGTCTGGCAGCTTACTTAGTGCTTAGCTGGGGTCCTAGTGATGGTGTCTGAAATGTGCTGAGGACAAATGAGCCTTTTCTTTGTTTTCCAGGGATACATGTAGGTCTGGCCCCAGGGGATGCCTGTCCACCTGGGCCTATACTGAAGCATGCAGTGGTTTTCAGAGCTGAAGCTTGTTAATTCCCCTGGCATCTATAAGGGTGAGAGTGAGGGGCTGTCCTGGTGTTGGTATTTGCCTGATTCACCACACTAGGACTTGGATCTCTTGCTGATTTGTTGAAATGAGACTCGCTTCTGGTTTACTGGGATGCTTCCTCTCCTGTAATGCACTCTCCTTTCACCTGACTGAGATGGATTTTTCTTACAGATCCTCCAAGTCTCTTGGGGATAAAAGACCACCTCACTCCATCTTTCTGCTGGCTGCACTGTTTCAGGGGTTTTATGGTTGTTTGGGGGTGCATATGGGAAAACTACAGTGACATTTTGGCTCCTGGAAGTTCAATTCTTGAAAAAAGGAACACCAGTTATCATCAATTGCCTGGGAAAAAATGTTCAAACTATCTATTAATCATGTAATTATAAATTTAAAAATAATTCTTAGTTATCATCTTACACCTGCTAATTTTTTTTTTAAGGAGAAAATCCACTGCTGGCAGAGAAAAAGGAAATAACTCATATTAATGATGGAGCTATGATGGCATAAATTAAGAGTAAAGACTCTTTTCATGTCCCACTTCCCTGTAATACCAATGGTAAGGCTATATACTAAGGAAACAATTGGGAAATAAAAGTCTTCTGAACAAGAATTTTCACAGAAATCAAGAGCTGCTGAAAATTACACAAGATGTCTACTCCAACCCATTCTCAAAATGAATTCACATTAAAACAACCTAAGATAAGTGAATATTAGTAAACAATATTTTGAGGTGATTCAGAGCTCCCCCTTCCCTTCTTACCAGTCCTGATTAATTAATTAATTAGTTAGTTTTCAGTTTTCAACAATCACTTCTATAAGTTTTAAATTTTCTCCCTGTCCCTTTCTCCTCCCTCCCTGAGATGGCATGCAATCATATGGGCTCTACACAAACATTCTTACAAAACACATTTTCACATTAGTCATGTTGCATATTAAATTAAATAGTAAATTAAAGTGAATAGGAGAAACAGTGAGAAAAAAGCAAAACATAACACCAGAGAAAATAGCCTACTTCATTCTGTGTTCTGATTCCATAATTCTTTCTCTGGATGTGGATGGCATTTTGCCTCAAGAGTCCTTTGGGAATGTTTTAGGTCCTTGTATTCGGTGAAGGACCAAGTCTATCAGAAAGAGTTCTCAAACACTGTGGCTCTTATGGTGTATAATGTTTTCCTGGCTCTGCTCATTTCTCTCAGTATCAGTTCATATTAGTCTTTCCTGGTGTTATGAAGTCTGCCTGTTTGTCATTTCTTATAACATGGTAGTGTTCCATTACATTCATACACCACAACTTGTTCAGTCATTCCCCAGTTGATGGGCATTCTCTCAATTTCCAGTGCTTGGCCCCCACAAAAAGAGCACCTATAAATATTTTTGTACATGTGGAACCTTTTCTTATTTTTATGATCTCTTTGGGATACAGCCTGAAAAGTACTGTTGCTGGATCTGAGGGCATGCACATTTTTACAGCCCTTTGGGCATAGTTCCAACTACTTTCCAGAATGGTTGGATAAGCTCACATCTCCACCAACAGTGAATTATGACTATAGATAGCTTTATTTTCTTCCTCTGAAACTTGCCTGTTGATAAACGTTGGCAAATTCTGACTTTTAAGTTCAGTTCTTAAGGAAACTGCTGCTGATGAGATTTGACTCACTTTCTTATTCAAGGTGCCACCTGTGTGGAAACTATTGTTTTCTGCTTTAGGTGGGGTGTACATTCTTTGAAATGATAGCCTAAAGCTATAGTTAATCTGGGATAGATTTTTCCAATTCAAAAAGTACTCAGCTTTCCATTTTAATACAGCCCACTTCCACTCACTTTAATCAATTACATTTGATTATTATTTGATGAACCACTTTTGGCTTCATTAAAGGGGTCATGCCCTGGCTTCTTTCATAAAGAAATATATTCAAGGGGGGCAGAGCCAAGATGGAGGAGTAGAAGGACACACGTTTACGAGCTCCGAAACCAAAAGCCCATAGAATTAATGTAAAAAGAGTCCCCCATAACTTCTGGGTCAATACAAGGTGTGCAGAAACAGAGTGGAAGAGTTTTCCATGCCAGAGAGCCCTGGAGACCCATCCCCAGGGTCCGGCACACCCCGCAGAGTGGACCCCACCCCCAGCGATGCCCTGGCCGCAGCCCCAGAGAAGCTGATCCGAGCAGGCTTCAGAGATGGAATGAAAAAATGGAAGAGAATGTGAAATATCTCATGGGAAAAGCAACTGACCTGGAAAATAGATCCAGGAGAGACAATTTAAAAATTATGGGACTACCTGAAAGTCATGATCAAAAAAAGAGCCTAGACATCATCTTCCATGAAATTATCAAGGAAAACTGCCCTGACATTCTAGAACCAGAGAGCAAAATAAGTATTGAAAGAATCCATCGATCACCACCTGAAAGAGATCCAAAAAGAGAAACTCCTAGGAACATTGTGGCCAAATTCCAGAACTACCAGCTCAAGGAGAAAATCTTGCAAGCAGCTAGAAAGAAACAATTCCAGTACTGTGGAAATACAATCAGGATAACACAAGATCTAGCAGCGCTACATTAAGGGATCGAAGGGCGTGGAATAGGATATTCCAGAAGGCAAAGGAACTAGGACTCAAACCAAGAATCACCTACGCAGCTAAACTGAGTATAATACTTCAAGGGAAAATATGGTCTTTCAATGAAACAGAGGACTTTCAATCATTCTTAATGAAAAAACCAGAGTCGAAAAGAAAATTTGACTTTCAAACACAAGAATGAGAAGCATGAAAAAGGAAACAGCAAAGAGAAGTCTTAAGGGACTTACCAGAAGTGAACTGTTTACATTCATACAGGGAAAGACAATATTTCTAACTCTTAAAACTTTTCAGTATCTGGGTAGTTGGTGGGACCACACATACACATGTACATGCATGCACACACATACACACATGCACACACATACAGAGATAGAGAGCACAGATTGAACTGAATAGGATGGGACCATACCTTAAAAGAAACTAAGGTAAATGGTGAGAGAGAAATGTAGGGGGAGGAAAGAGAGGGAAAGGGAAGGGGGTAACTATATGTCATTTAAGAGACAGGTAGGAGTTTTTCTTAGTGGAGGGAAAAAGAGGAGAGCTGAGAAAAAAAAAAAACCAAGAAGTTTACCCTCATCACATTTGACTAAACGAAGGAGTGAAATGCACACTCATTTTGGTATGAAAACCTATCTTACAGTATAAGAAAGTGCGGGAGAAGGAGATATTGCAAGGGAGGGGATGATGGAGGGGAGGGAAAAGGGAGGAGGGAGCAATTTGAAGTCAACACTTGGGGAGGGACAGGATCAAGAGACAGAAGAGAAACAATGAGGGGCAGGTTAGGAGGGATGGTAATCCAGTTAGTCTTACACAACACGACTATCAGGGAGGTCATTTGCAAAACTACACAGATATGGCCTATATTGAATTGCCTGCCGTCCCAAAGTGAATGGTTGGGGAGGGAGGGATGGGGAGAATTTAGAACTCAAAGTTTTAGGAACAACTGTTTAATATTGTTGTTGTAACTAGGAAAGAAGACATACAGTTAATGAGGAATAGAAAGTCATCTGGCCCTACAGGAGAAAAGAGAAGATGGAGACAAGAGAAGGGAGGGATGACAGAAGAGAGGGCAGATTGGAGATAGGGAAAATTAGATTGCTTGGGGTATTGGGGTGGGAGGAGGGGATAAAAGGGGAGAAAATTTGGAACCCAAAAATTTGTGAAAATGAATGTAAAAAATTCAAATAAATAAATAAATAAATAAAATTTAAAAAAAAAAAAGAAGTATATTCAAGGAATGGGTGTTGCCTTACCTTAAGTGAGTATCTGCAAAAATCTTGGCCTAAAGGGCCCAAGGTCTCACATTGAATCCTGGCCCATTTCTAGTCATCCTGATGAATATCTGGTCACTGGTTTAAGATGACTCTGGAGGAGAAGTGAGACTTGTGAACTATACCGCCCTCCCTGATTCAAAACAGAGACAAGTGCATGTCATGTTATCAGTTCTCTTATGGCATGGTTTTCTTCAGCAATGAGGGATGAGCACAATGCTGTTTTGAATGATATATAAATTTTAAGTCCATAAACTTGATTGTCCTTGTTCTAAGAGAGATAGATTTTATTAATAACCTGCTGACCAATAAAATGATCAAATTACACCAAAACTATTTCTCTTGAACTTTTTTAAGTGTCATAGTCATGGTAAGGGAATTTAGAGAAAAAGAGACAGTTCTGACTTAACGCGTCCCAGGAAGTATGAACTCTTATTCGAGGACTCATGGTGAGATTACTTCAATTGGAGAGAAGTTCTTTCCAGGAGAACTTGAAGTTGAAATTTTTATTCTTTTCAGTTTAAAATTTTGAATTCTACCTTTCAGTCATCTTTGGGTAAGCATATGTGTGTCTGTTTATCTCTTCTAAGTGTTTGAAATATAATTTTTCTGAATTTTTACTCTCAGTAGTAAAGGTTCTTTCATATAAGTACAGAGATATTGCTATTGCAATCACAAGTGTTTGGAGAGGTTGCCTAGGAGGTTTGGATACACATGGATACAATAGGTGCCTGTGCAGTTTCAATTTTGTCCAGAAAGTGTGGTCCAAAGTCTTTTGGCTTCTAGTAGAAGATCCATAGGCTTTTGGTCAAAGAGAACTTTGAGAGTTCCATTTCACTGTGCTTTTTATTATGAGAGTATGCCATATGTTCTTCTCTGTCCTTGTCTTTATCAACTTTTCAATTTCTGGGTCATTAAGTTTCTGTTCCATTCATCTATTTCTGCTTGTGTCTTTTTTTTTCTAAGATTAACTTATTAAGTAAGGGAACTAAAAAACAGAGTTAAATTCTCCTAGGAGTTAGTTTGGCAAGTGGAATAAGAGAAGGGATTTCTGAGTAAAAATGCAAAATTTTGTTTTGTTTTGTTTTTCCCTTTGGTGGGTTTTGAACTTGCAGCATTGAGTGGAATAGGTTTAGTGAAGAGTTTTCAGATTGTAATTCTTCTCCCAGGGGTAAGAAAGACCGAGAGGCTCAAGGTTACAATATTTTTAGAGTGGAATAATTCCATATAAGGATATTTATTATATAGCATATATAGTACATTAGGGTCTCAATGATTGGATAAAATTTCTATAACATTTTGATGCCTTCATTTCAAAAGGGATTAGGAAGATTTTGCATCTAGAATGTAAGATCATATTCTCAGCTAATGAGGATAATGGTCAGTGGGGAAGGAGGGACTTGCATTAGGGTCTATGTATATATCACTGCTTTTCCTTTGTCTTCTGCTTCAGACCATCTGATAAAAGGAATTGACCCACTTCTGGAGAATAGAATAAAAAACTTTCTGTCATCACTTTGAGAGTCTCTGAGTAATTAATTTAAGTAGGGAATCTTGTCATCCTACACAGCACCAAGCTGATAATATCTCAAACCTACATGGCTACAGGTTTGGTTATAGCCTAAAAGGTCTGATTCTTAGCAGCAAGCATATCACCTCAAGTTAATGAGCCACTTAAAGCTACTTTAAGATGTTTAAATTAAATTCAGAGAACTGTCTTTATTCCCCACTCCCCAACTAGAATCAGAACAATGTGTTTAAAGTTGCAAAACTAAGTTTTTTGTCTTTTAAGACACGTTGATCAGGGCTTTTGTAATCTAGCATTAAATGCAATCACATTAGGATTTCAGTAACTTTACAAAATGACATTATGAAAACTGTTTTTTTTATTACAAATGTTGATGAAGGGTATGAGAGATATACAGCTCCCTTGATTTGTAAATTGCTAAATATTAAACTTTCTCCAGATTCTAAAATGTGAAGAGGAGGATGAAAAGGAGGGTGAACGTCTTTTGAAAAGAATTTAAGGATAATTATTTTTTCTTTTAAAATTTTAAGAGTATAAAGTCTTAGAAATTAATGTTATTATTAACCACTATAAATTCAGATTTGATTTTATTTTAGCCAAAATTTTTCCTGAAGGAAATAACAACAAGGTCTCAGAGTTCTTTCCTTATCAGGATTATTATACTAAATTACAATGTAGTGCAAAAAGGTATTTGTTATTGGGCATTAAGAAATTTACTCAGGGGTGGAACCAAGATGGCAGAGTAGAAAGACATATAGGTGCAGTCTGTCCCCACACAGTGCATAAAATACCTGTAGAGGGGGACTCTCCACAAATTCTGGAGCAGCAGAAGTGGAGAACAACAGAGTGGAGATTACAAGGCCAGGGTGACCTGAAAGGCTCACGGGAAACATCTGTTGCACCAGACCCTGAGCGGAGCCCATCCCAGGCTTGGGCATGTAACACAGCCTTGCTCTGGGAGGAGGACACCTCAGGGACAGAATCTCCAATGGTGGAATCTCCAGTCGAGGAATCCCCAGTTGCAGCAGCAGCAGCAGGTTGACATCTCCTTCAACCCACAGGCGCCAAAGGTCAGTGAAAGGGTTTTTTCATCTGGCTAGGAAAGGATAAGGCCTTTTTATAGCTCTGGTCTTAGGCAGTGGCCATGGAGGCCACATTGGGCAGGCAGCAGTGCCAACAGTAGCCCACATCCATTGTTGGATCTTAAAACCCCTGGGGGCAGTGATGAGCTGATTCTTACCTCAGCCTTGTGTAGAGGCCCTGAGGGCTTGAGATCTTTATATCACACTGACTGGTGGCCCTGCCCCCACAACTTAACTGAATCTCAGCCCCCAGGTGCTGACTTGGCCAAACTGGAGGCCAGGTGGCTGTGGAGAGGAAACTCTGCTAAGATTCTGGGCACAAAAATCTTCCTTTCCCCAGATCAGTGTATGTGCTTGATTGAGCCACCAAGGAGGAACTGAGATCTTCCAGATCCCGAGAGTATACCCTACTCTTGACAAAGGACCCAAACGTCAAGTAACTGGTTGGGAAAATTCCCCAAGAAGGGGAAAAAAAAAAGACTATAGAAAGTTGCTTTCTTGGTGAATAGATATCTTGTCCCATCCTTTCTGATGAGGAAGAACAATGGTTACAATCACGGCAAAGACATAAAAGTCAAGGCTTCTGTATTCCAAACTTCCAAAATAAATATTTAATGGGCTCAGGCCATGGAAGAGCTCAAAAAGGATTTTGAAAATCAACTAAGACAGGTGGAGGAAAAATTGGGGAAAGAAATGAGAGAGATGCAAGAAAAAACATGAAAGTGGGTCAACACCTTGCTAAAGGAGACACAAAAAAATGTTGAAAATAACACCTTGAAAAATAGGTTAACTCAATTGGGAAAAGAGATCCAAAAAGCCAATGAGGAGAAGAATGCTTTAAAAAGCAGAATTAGCCAAATGGAAAAGGAGATTCAAAAGCTCACTGAAGAAAATATTACTTTGAAAATTAGACTGGAACAGATGGAGGCTAATGACTTTCTGAGAAACCAAGAAATCACAAAACAAAACCAAAAGAATGAAAAAATGGAACATGTGAAATGTGAAATATCTCATTGGAAAAACAACTGACCTGGAAAATAGATCCAAGAGAGACAATTTAAAAATGATGGGACCACCTGAAAGCCATGATCAAAAAAAGAGCCTAGAGATCATCTGTCATGAAATTATCAAGGAAAACTGCCCTGAGATTCTAGAACCAGAGGGCAAAATAAATAATGAAAGAATCACCTGATCACCTCCTGAAAGAGATCAGAAAAGAGAATCTCCTAGGAACACTGTGGCCAAATTCCAGAGTTCCCAGGTGAAGAAGAAAATATAGTAAGGAGCCAAAAACAAACAATTCAAGTACTGCAAATGCAATCAGGATAACACAAGATCTAGCAGCTTCTACATTAAGGGATCAAAGGGCATGGAATATGATATTCCAGAAGTCAAAGGAACTAGGACTAAAACCAAGAATCACCTACCCAGCAACACTGAGTAGAATATTTCAGTGGTAAAAATGGTCTGTCAATAAAATAGAGGACTTTCAAGCATTCTTGATGAAAAGACCAGAGCTAAAAAGAAAATTTGACTTTCAAACACAAGAATCAAGAGAAGCATGAAAAGGTAAAAGAGCAAAGAGAAATCATAAGGGACTTACTAAAGTTGAATTGTTTACATTCCTACATGGAAAGACAATATTTGTAACTCTTGAAACTTTTTCAGTACCTGGGTAGTTGGTGGGATTGCACAGACACACACACTCACACACACCCACACACACACACAGAGACAGAGAGAGAGAGCGCACAGGGTGAATTGAAGAGGATGGGATCATATCTTATAAAAAAATGAAATTAAGAGTGAGAGACAAATATATTGGCAGAAGAAAGGGAGAAATAGAATGGGACAAATTATTTCTCATAAAAAAGGCAAGAAAAAGACTTTTCAGTGGAGGGAAAAAGAGGGGAGGTGACAGAAAAAACATGAAGTTAACTCTCATCACATTCGACTAAAGGAAGAAATAAAATATGAAAACCTATCTTACAATACAAGAAAGTGGGGAGAAGGGGATAAGAAGGGTGAAGGGGATGATGGAAGGGAGGGCAATGGGAGGAGGGAACAATTGGAAGTCAACACTTTTGGGGAGGGACAGGGTCAAAAAAGAGAGCAGTAGAAAAGGGGGGCAAGATAGGATGGAGGGAAACATAGTTAGTCTTACACAACACAAATATTATGGAAGTCATTTGCCAAACTACACAGATAGGGCCATTGTCTGCCTTCCCAAAGGGAATGGGTGGGGAGGGAGGGAGGGAGGAAGAGAAGTTGGAATTCAAAGTTTTAGGAACAACTGTTGAGTATTGTTCTTGCATACAATTAGGAAATGAGAAATACAGGTAATGGGGTATAGAAGGTTATCTTGCCCTAAAGGGCAAAAGAGAAGATGGAGATAAGGGAATGGAGGGATGTCAGAAGGGAGGGCAGATTTTTGTTAGGGATAATTAGAATGCTCAGTGTTTTGTGGTAGGGGGAGGGGAGAAATGGGGAGAAAATTTGGAACCTAAAATTTTGTGGAAATGCATGTTGAAAACTTAAATAAATTTAAAAAGAACAACAACAAAAATGAAATTTACTTGCTGTATGGCCTCAACAAAGTTCCATTTAACTCATTTATCCTATTTTGTAAGGGGATAATTAAAAACAAAACCATCTCCTACTGTTATGAGGATCTTATGAAGGTAAATGTTTGTCACAGTACTGTGTGGCATACAGTGACCTTTACTCAAATTAAACTCAGAGGCTTCTCAAGGTAGGAGGCAAAAAGGAATTTATTACATTCTCATGAGAAGGGGAAATTCCCAAAGATCATGGGTAGTAGTGTCAGTAAGAGAGTACACCTGAGTAGAGTGGAGTGCAGCATTATATAATCCCTAACGTGGAAACCCACTTGTCTCTCTTCCCATTGGCTGAGAATCCAGGCTTACAGTCTAAGCAAGGAAATCTACCCCAGAGACAAGATCATAGAAAGCATCACTGCTCACCAATAAGGGTATTTGTTATCAAATGAAGCAAACTCTTTTGAGAAAAGACTGGATCAAATACAATAAATGGAGCGTGGATAGGATGGAGGGAAAAATAGTCTTTCACAAAATGACTGCTATGGAAATGTTTTGTATGACTGCACGTGTACAACCTATGTTGAATTACTTACCTTCTCAATGAAGGTGGGTAAGGAGGGTAGAAGGGAGCTGCAATGTGGAACTCATAGTTTTAAAACTAAATGTTAAAAATTGCTTTTACATGCAACTAGAAAGTAAGGTGTACAGGCAAGGGTTATAGAACTCTATCTTGCCCAAAAGAAAAATAGAACGGAAGAGGAAAAGAAAAGGGGTTGTAATGAAAGGGAAGACTAGGGAAGGATTAATGAGAATGAACACTGGCTTGGAGTAGGGGGAAAGGAGAGAAGGGAAAAAAATTACAACTCAAAATCTTGTGAAAGTGAATGTTGAAAACAAAAAATTAATTGATTAATGAAGAGTAAAAAAAGTGATTAGCAGGCAGACTTTAGAAAAAAATGGAAGACCTATATGGACTGATGTCAAGTGAGGGGAGCAGAACCAGAAAAACCTTGTACACAGTTACCGCCACATTTTGTGATGATTAACTTTGATAATCTTGGCTTTTATCAGCAATGTAAGGTCTTAAGAGAACTGAAAAAGGCTCATGATGGAAAATACTAACCACATGCCAAGGAAGAATTGCAGAATCTGAATGCAGAAACACACTATTTTCTCTCTGTCTCCTTTTTGTTTTGTTTCTTTTCTCATAGTTCATTTAATTGGCTATTGTTCTTCCTTACAACATGATTAACATGAAAATATATTTAATATGAATGTATGTGTAAAGCCTATATAAGATTGTCTGCCATCGTGGGGAGCAGGTAGAGGAGGCAGCAGGAGAAAATTTAAAACTCAAAAACTTGTGGAATTGAATATTGTTAAGTAAAAGTAAATTAATTGATTAAAAAATAGAAAAAAACAGGATTAGTGACATTAATATGCAGTTAAAAATTAGAAAGTCAAAAGGTTATCTCTAAAATATGCCTTAAAGAAGAGATATTAAAAATTAGTGAGATCAATATATTATAAATAAAAAACTCATATAAATTATAAATAAGTCTGAAAGTTAGTACTTTGTAAAGATTAACAAAATTAATGAACCCATACTGAACCAAATCTGATTTAAAAGAAGGGAGCAAATATCTTTCCAATTTTTCCACTACTTCTCTTATTCATTTTCAAAATCCATTTTCAGCTCTTCCATGGTCTGAGACCAATTAATATGTTTCTTGGAGGCTTTGGATATAGGAGCTTTGACTTTGTTATCTTCTTGTGGTCACGTGTTTTGATCTTTTTTGTCACCTATGTAAGATTCCACAGTCTGATTGTTTTTCCTAGAGTTTGCTCATTTATCCAGCCAATGTCTTGACTTTTGAGCTCTTTGTCTATGTAGTCCTCTGCTTTTAGTGTGTGTGTGTGTGTGTAGGGGGGAGTCAATGTACTCTCAGTCACAGTGTGTGGGCATGGAGCTCCAGAACCAGCATGTGCTGCTCCTCTGACCCCCTCCACCACCCAGGGTCTGGGGCCAGTTCTCACTATTCTCTCACAGAGATCCAACAGGCTTTTTCCACTGATCTTACAAGATGTCCTCAGCCATTTGGGGTTGAGAAGCCTGGAAACCACCAGAGCTACCAGTGATTTAGTCCCCTGAGGCCTGCTCAGGCCTCATCTGTACTGGCATAGCCAACGCTAGACTGTGCCCTGCTCCCAGTCCAGCACAATAGATGCATCCCATTAACCTTCTAGGCTGTCTTGGGCTGGAGATTTGCTTCCCTCCTTCATTCCTTGGGTTCTACAGCTCCAGAATTTGTAAGAGCATTACAAATCAAAATTTCTCTGAAGTTTTTGTTCACATCCTGTAAATTGGCTAAAATGCCCCACAAAAATTGTAATAGTAAACGTTCAAGGGTCTATGGAATGATAGACACACCAGCATATTATTAATGGAGTTCTGAAATGCTGAAATAATTTTAGAATGCAAGTTGGAACTATGCAAATAAAATGACTAAAATGCCCATACCATGGACTCCATTACTGGTCTGATAGAACTTATTGATAAGAAGAAAGTGCTGAAATGTTCGAAAGATTTTTGTAGCAGTACTTTTTTTGATAGTTAAGAATTGGAAACAAAGTAGATGTCCATTAATTAGAGAATGTTCGGTACAAAAGGAAAATGTGGTACATGAATCTAATAGGATGTTACTATGCAGAAAGAAGTCATGTGTTTCATGAATACAGAGAAGCAGAATGAAGCAAATAGATTGAAGAAAACAATAGTCACAATTATTCCAACAGTGTAAATGGAAAGAACAACTACACACCCAAGTCAAAAGCGAAAGTGACAAAATTAAAAAGATCGGGCTGTACTGAACTAGGAGATGACAACACACACCCAACCCACACTTTTATGGAGATGGGAAGCCCATTGGTTTTATACATTTTACATGTTCTGGGACAATTTGAATGCAATGGTTAAATTTACTAATTATGTAAACATGTTTATATGACAGCTCTGTAGGAGTGAAAAAGGAAGGAATATTCGTAATAACTATGTAAAAAAAAGAAGATATTAATTAAATTTTATTTTTGAAATCTGCTGAGAAAACCAGGCAGCAAGCAAACAGAAGTTAGGTGTAGACCACCACACCACACCATATACTTCAACAAATTCCAAGCAGATACACGACCTAGTTATAAAAGCTTATATCAAAATGGGAAGAGATCATGACTGAACAAATTATAGAGAGGATCATACCAGAAAAAAATTCATATTTTGATCCCATAAAATTGGAAAGTGTTTCACATAAACAAATTGTAGTAAACATTAGATGGGGGGAAAGATAGCTAGGAAAAATAATTATAATATGTATCTCTAATAAGAGTTTCATTTCCACTATCTGCTAAGGGACTAACTCAAATTTATAAGATTAAGAGTCATTTATTTCCCAGAAGATAGTACTTGCACATGACACTCCATCTGTCAGCTGTGAACTCTTTCCATTGTGGGCCCACTATCTCTGAATTTCTATCTCTTCTCATCTCTGTCTCCCAGTTCTTTGGTTTCCTTCCTCAAGGTTAGGAACTTTTTATTTTGGTTGTTCTTTATATCCCTAAGACTTAACAAAGTGTCTGACACATAATAAATTCTATTTGACTAATTGGATAAACAGGAAATCTTCAAAGAAAAAAATAGAAACCATTAGCAATTATGTGAATAAGTTATCTAAATTATTAATAAATTGGTGAACCGAAATTAAAGCAACTCTGAGAACCTACCTTACATTTATCATAATGTCAAAGATGACAAGAATGAACAAGAATAGACAAATATGGAAGGGTCTTTGGGAAAACAATTACACTACTACAATATTGGTACAGCTGGGAATTGATTTAGCCATTCTGGTAAATAAGGTGGAACTATGCCCCTTGAGTTACTAAACTGTGCACACCCTTTGATCCAGTTATGTCACTTTTTGGTCTACAACTCAAAGATGTCCAGAAAGAGGCTTTTAGTAAGTAGCTAAGCTATAGCTGATTTCCTTCAGGTCATTTTTCAAAAATTTAGCCATCAAGAGAATGATTTCTTTACTAAATAGTAGGAGGATATTCTTTGCTCACAAATTAAAATTCCTGGATGACGATCATAATTTACTAAGTGTGAAATCTTCCTATTATAAGAAATCACTTAAGAATGAACTTAACACACATGTGTATCAAGATAGTCTTCACCATCCCATGAAGGAATAAGATCACCAGAATTTTCATTATTACAAGTATTTAATATTTAGCTCCCCCAGGATATATAATACTATGTTATAATCAGATTAACATTATCACCTATTTCCCTCTCTGAACCATATTTCCTAAATGCACCATCAAATCTAATTATCCTAAACAGAGGGATGTTGTACATCCATTGCACTGGGAAATTGTCCTTGAAATGGTTACATTAAGTCTGTGCTAATCAAGAGACACTTCTCAGCAACAAGAAAATTCAGCCATGAGGAAATTCAGCTCAGCAAGCAATGAATCTCTGAACATATCCCAGGGCCTATGTCCCACAATCTTCAATAACTGTTTCCAAGCTGTCTCTGTCTAACTCGATGAAGGAAATGTCAAAGGAAACTACGAATCTTCAAGTAAAGACTCAAAATGATTATGTTACTTGGGTGATGCAATTAGAAAGCAAGCTGTAAATATGAAATGAAAATGTGTACAGCACCATACAAGGCCAAGTTTTAAAATTAATTTGTTTGATTTTGGCTTTTGATCTAGAGAGAGAGAGAGAGAGAGAGAGAGAGAGAGAGAGAGAGAGAGAGAGAGAGAGAGAGAGAGAGAGAGAGCACATTTAGAGAGAACTATCAAAACAGAGCAAGGAGGAGCAGGGCTCATGACGGAAAATGCTTTTCACATCCAGAGACAGAATGTAGATAGCATACCATTTCCTCACTCTCTCTCTCTCTCTCTCTCTCTCTGTCTCTTTCTCTCTCTCTCGTGTTTCTTCTTCCTTATAGTTTATTCCATTGGTTCTATTTTTTCTTTGCAGCATGACTCATATGAAAATATATTTAATGTGAATGTATATGTAGAGCATGTGTCTGATTGCATGCTGTCTTGGGGAGAGAGAAGGGGGAAAGGGAGGGAAGAAGGAAATATTTTGGAGCTCACAATCTTGTGGAACTGAATGTTGTAAACTAAAAATAAGTCAATTAGTTAACAAAAAAGCAAATAAAAGTTGTAATTACAATTGACCTTTGAAAGCTAACAGCAGGCAACAATCTATTCACTTACAAACTATGATAATGTTTTATGAATGAGAGAAAGTGTGAAACTTTTACTCTGCCTAGTCAAACTAACTGGGTAGGGGTCTGTTTTATGACGCCAAATTTTCTGTCAAGTATGCGACATCAACTGGCTAATCTTGGCATAAATTATTAGTGGAAAATGATCATAGAAGGCAAACAACAACTCTAAATTTTCATGGAAGTGGCATCTAGGAAATATTTTTCATGCTTTGTTCTCAAGGAGATGAGTATTCTAAAGAATATTTTAGTTTATTGATTAAATTATGGCATTAAAAGCATAAATTGAGTTCCAACCTTTCAAATTTGAATCCCCATTTCATATTTTCATAACAGTAGGAATATGAAATTTATATAGCTTACTTTGAATACTACTCCATTACTGCTATCACTGTTGCTGTGACAAACGCTGGAAAATGAATGTTTGATTTTTATTTATGTCCTCTAATGGAGCAAACTCCAAATTTTCTAAATATTTCTAATATAATATCTCATTTGTATGTTAACATTATATGTTTAGATAGCAATGGTCCAAGACCTGATTCAAAATTTATATTCAAGTAAGCTCTAAAAACTCTTGTGAAAAAGCTATAAAATTTTTACTTGTTCTTTTTGTCCCTTACTATAATTTTGAACAAACATGATACCTGCCACATACAGATGTGAAAGTCTACATATTTTGTTATTCCTTTTCCATTCTGTTTTATAAAGGGTAGAATTGCCTTCATGTGAAAATGTACAGAAGAAGATTTCCTGCAATACAATATATTCCAAGGCTAATTTCAGAAGAGTTAGGCTCACGTTTATTAATTTTTGGTAATTGAATTGCTTAATCCCAGTTGTGTTGTCAAAATCACATATGTTCTGTGGCTGGAAAGTGGTTCTAGAATTTTGTTTAAGTTCCTTGAGTAAACTGCACCGTTAAGAAGAAGTAAAATTACTTCTCCCAGGGGGAAATAAATGATGAGAAAAAATTCTACTTGAAAGCCCAAACCATCAAGAAATCTGTGCCTAAAGCACTCACACTCTTTGCAGTTAATTGACTCTGTGCACCAAGGACTACATCATGAATAACCAGAAGTTATCATCATATTAATAGTAGATATTTATATAGCTCAACATTAATAAAATTTCCTATACAAGTGTTATCATATTTTATCCTCCCAATAGCCACTGAACTATGTAGTACAAATGATACTTCTATTTTATAGATGATAAAACGTATTGAAACCCTGAGTGAATACTGTGTGTCATCATATGAATGAACAATTACTAACAATATCTCTTATAATCTATCCACATTGTCTAATAGGATGATTTCAGAGTTTAGGCCTTAAAATGTTACTTGCTGTAACCTAAATGTGCATATAGTTACTAAGTATATATATGGCTCTTTGACCAGAGTGCTATATATCCTGTAAAAATTACATACATATAAAGTAGTGCACATTTTAATGATACTTCTTTTTTAATATATTTATTTAATAGTTTACTTTTTCCCCAATTACTTGTAAAAATGATTGTTAACATTTTTTAAAATATTGATTTCCAAATTCCCTTCCTCCCTCCTCCATCTCTCATTAAGGCAGCAAGCAATTTGATATGTTATACATTTGTAGTCATGCAAAACTTATTCTGAAATTACTCATGTTTTAAAAGAAAACAGATTCCAAAAACAAACAAAAAAATAACTGAGAAAAATAAAGAAAAAAATTAAAGTATGCTTTGATCTGCATTCAGATTACACCAGTTTTTTCTTTGGAGATGGATAGCATTTTTGATCATAAGTTCTTTGGAAATGTCTTGGGGCATTGCATTACTAAGACTAGCTAAATCATTCACAGTTAATCATTATAAAATGATTGTTACCGTGTGCAGTGTTCTTCTGGTTCTGTTCATTTGACTTTGCATCAGTTCATGATTTTTTCCAAGATTTTTTCTAAAATCCCTTTGCTCATCACTTCTTAGAGCTCAATACTCCATCACAATCATATGCCACAACTTCTTCAACCATTCCTCAATTTATGAATATTCTCTCTCTTTATATTCTCTCTCTATATATACATACATCTATATATTTATATAGATATATACAAATCTGTATGTATCTATATCTATATATCTATGTGCATGTATAAATGTCCAATTCTTTGGTACCACTAAAAGAGCTGCTATAAATATTTTTGTAGGTCCTTTTCCTTTTTAGTTTTTATCTCTGGGATATAGACTTAATAGTGGATGGTGTTGCTGGATCAAAAGGTATCCCCTCTGAACATAGTTCCAAACTGTAATCAATTCACAACTCCATCAACAGTACAATAGTGCTTCACTTTTCTCATGTTCCCTCCAACATGTGTCATATTCCTTTTTTGTCATATTAGCCAATCTGATAGGTGTGGGGTGGTACCCTAGAATTGTTTTAATTTTGCATTTCTCTAATCAATAGTGATTTAGTGCACTTTTAAAACCTAACAACTTTTTAAGTCCTTTAATTGGCATTATATATGTAATGTGTGTTGTATCACATACTGTTCACATGGGAATCCCTGTGAAACATATTCCAAAGTTCTCCTTACAAATTTCAGCAACAATATGGACTCTTGTGTGTTTAGTATTTCTTTAGTATAAAGGAAATAAATAGATGTCTTATAATTGATTTATTCTGTTCACTAATCAACTTACAGTTCGTTCATTTAAGGACACCCTAGATAACAGCCAATTGACAGAAATAGCTCCAGGACTCTGAGATGGTGATCTAAAAGTCAGAGAATTAAAGAAAAAAGTCCAATACCTATATTTAAGTATCAGCCTATCCCACCTGAACTCAATCTATATATGTCTGTATTTAGACATAGTTCTCTGAATTCATCAAATGCATCATCTCTGTTAGGATGGTAATAATCTATTACATTCACATACTGCAACTTATTTAGTCATTCTACTTTGATTCAAATAGTTTGATATACAAAAACGTGATTGATATTGTCCCTTTATTTTTGGAACTTTGATCTCCACATGGTATTTACCTAACACTGAGAACAAAAGATATGAATATTTTAGTCATTTTCTTAGCATAATTCCAAATTATGCCCAGAAAGCTTGGAAATTTCCTTAGAAATTGGTGTGAATTTTTCCACAAACCTTCCTTGTATTATAATACATGACAGTTTGTGTAAAGAAGAGACTATAAGAAAATTCAACATTTTATTTGTTCATAAATAATTTATTTTGTAACATTTTGTATTTGTGCAAAATACCTAAAGCAGCACAGGGGCACACATTGATTGCTAGTGTCTGACCTTATTTTGGTATGTAAATGTATGGAGTATGGAGTATGATATGTAAATGTATGGAGACCTTTTATTTCTTTTTTTAATCTTATTTATTTATTTATTTATTTTAAATTAATTTATTTACTTAAATTTTTTACATTCATTTTCACAAATTTTTGGGTTCCAAATTTTCTCCCCTTTTCTCCCCTCCCCCCACCCCAATACCACAAGCAATCTAATTTTCCCTGTCTCCAATCTGCCCTCTCTTCTGTCATCTCTCCCTTCTCTTGTCTCCATCTTCTCTTTTCTCCTGTAGGGCCAGATGACTTTCTATTCCTCCTTAACTGTATGTCTTCTTTCCTAGTTGCAACAACAATACTAAACAGTTGTTCCTAAAACTTTGAGTTCCAAATTCTCCTCATCCCTCCCTCCCCACCCATTCCCTTTGGGACAGCAGGCAATTCAATATAGGCCATATCTGTGTAGTTTTGCCAATGACCTCCCTGATAGTCGTGTTGTGTAAGACTAACTGGATTACCATCCCTCCTAACCTGCCCCTCATTGTTTCTCTTCTGTCTTTTGATCCTGTCCCTCCCCAAGTGTTGACTTCAAATTGCTCCCCTCCTCCCTTTGCCCTCCCTTCCATCATCCCCCCCCCTTGCAATATCTCTTTCTCCCCCACTTTCTTATACTGTAAGATAGGTTTTCATACCAAAATGAGTGTGCATTTCACTCCTTCGTTTAGTCAAATGTGATGAGGGTAAACTTTTTTTTTTTTTTCTCAGCTCTCCTCTTTTTCCCTCCACTAAGAAAAACTCCTACCTGCCTCTTAAATGACATATAGTTACCCCCTTCCCTTTCCCTCCCCCTACATTTCTCTCTCACCATTTACCCTAGTTTCTTTTAAGGTATGGTCCCATCCTATTCAGTTCAATCTGTGCTCTCTATCTCTGTATGTGTGTGCATGTGTGTATGTGTGTGCATGCGTGTACATGTGTATGTGTGGTCCCACCAACTACCCAGATACTGAAAGGTTTTAAGAGTTACAAATATTGTCTTTCCATGTAGGAATGTAAACAGTTCACTCATGGTAAGTCCCTTAAGACTTCTCTTTGCTGTTTACTTTTTCATGCTTTTTCTCATTCTTGTGTTTGAAAGTCAAATTTTCTTTTCAGCTCTGGTTTTTTCATCAAGAATGATTGAAAGTCCTCTGTTTCATTGAAAGACCATATTTTCCCTTGAAGTATTATACTCAGTTTAGCTGGGTAGGTGATTCTTGGTTTGAGTCCTAGTTCCTTTGCCTTCTGGAATATCCTATTCCTTGCCCTTCGATCCCTTAATGTAGAAGCTGCTAGATCTTGGGTTATCCTGATTGTATTTCCACAGTACTGGAATTGTTTCTTTCTAGCTGTTTGTAAGATTTTTTCCTTGAGCTGGGAGTTCTGGAATTTGGCCACAATGTTCCTAGGAGTTTCTCTTTTTGGATCTCTTTCAGGTGGTGATCGATGGATTCTTTCAATACTTATTTTGTCCTCTGGTTCTAGAATGTCAGGGCAGTTTTCCTTGATAATTTCATGGAAGATGATGTCTAGGCTCTTTTTTTGATCATGACTTTCAGGTAGTCCCATAATTTTTAAATTGTCTCTCCTGGATCTATTTTCCAGGTCAGTTGTTTTTCCCATGAGCTATTTCACATTCTCTTCCATTTTTTCTTTCTTTTGGTTTTGTTTGGTGATTTCTTGGTTTCTCATAAAGTCATTAGACTCCACCTGTTCCATTCTAATTTTGAGAGAGCTATTAAATTCAGTGAGCTTTTGAGCCTCTTTTTCCATTTGGCTCATTCTGCTTTTGAAAGCATTCTTCTCCTCATTGGCTTTTTGAACCTCCTTTGCCAATTGGGTGAGCCTATTTTTCAAGGTGTTAATTTCCTCAGCATTTTTTTGGGTCTCCTTTACCAAGGTATTGACCCGTTTTTCATACTTTTGTTGCATCTCTGACATTTCTCTTCCCAGTTTTTCCTCCACCTGTCTAACTTGCTTTTCAAAATCCTTTTTGAGCTCTTCCAGGGCCTGAGCCCACCCACCACCCCCTGGGGTGTCTGGGGTACTGAGGCCCCGCCCTCCACGTCTTTCCCTGATGGCAAGAATACGTCCTCATCTTCGTCAGATCCGAAGGTCGGGATCATTTGCATTTGTTGGAAAAAAGTCTCTAAAGTCTTATTTTTCTTCCCTTTTCTAGGCATTTTCCCAGCCAGTTACTTGACTTCTGAGATTCCTTTCCACCCCCGCCTGGATCTGCCCAGCTAGTGCTTGGCCTCTGAGATTTAAATGGGCTTTCCTCCTGCCAGCTGTCAATAAGTGAGCTTTAGTTCAGGTGCTGGGGTGGGGCCAGGGCTGCCTCTGAGACTGATCCCTCGGGGGCTTTATGCAGAGACTTTCAGGAATGGAATGGGTGGGGGCGGGGTGGGGGGCCCGCCTCCCAAATCCCGCTCCCTTGGGGGCTTTAAGCAGAAGCCTTCAGTAACAGAGCGGGCTCGGAGCAGGGCCGTCTCCCAGGCTCAGCTCCGTCCGGTTTTATGCAGGAATCTTCCGTAATGAAGATCCTGCCTGCTGTTGGGGGATTCCTGGGTCCCGGTCCGCTGCCACCTCAGCCGCCGCCCACACCTCTGCCTCCGCCGCTTCCTGCCCCCGTCCCCGCCGCCGCTTCCTCCCGAGGGGGCCCGAGTCACGGAGACGCCCCGCTTCCCCTCTCCTTCAGCCCGGCTTTCTTTCTCACTGACCTGTAGCTTCTGTGGGTGGAGGGACTTTCCCGGCTGCTGGAGCTTCCGTCTCTGAAGCCTGCTCGGATCAGCTTCTCTGGGGCCGTGGCCAGGGCAGTGCTGGGGGTCGGGTTTACTTTCCGGGGCGCCCTGGACCCTGGGGACGTGTCTCCAGGGCTCCCCGGAACGGAAATCTCCTCCACTCTGCTTCTGCACACCTTGTATTCACCCAGAAGCTATGGGGGACTCTTTTTACATTAATTCTATGGGCTTTGGTTTTGGAGCTCGTAAACGTGCGTCCTTCTACTCCGCCATCTTCTGGAGTCCTTTTAAAAAGAGAACTATGACAAATTCAGAGGAACATGGAAAGACTTATATGAAGATTCAGAGGTGAGACAGTGGAATCAGAACAATAGAATAATTAATCATTATGATATTATAAACAAAACTGGAAGACAACTGAGTTCAGATGAGTTGAAATGATGTCTTAATCTCAGAGAAAGCATGATGAAACACACTTTCCTTCTCTCTGAAGAGATATGAGAGAGTATGGTACATGATGGGTCTAAGAGTCAAGCATTACCAGTAGCAATAATAACAAAGCTAATTGTCATGTACCAGATATGTGCTTACTACATACTAGGTATTTTTCAAGGTGCTTTACAATTCTTATCTCATTTGATCTTCACAACAACCCTTGGAGGAGAGAGACACTATTATTGTCTCTATTTAATAGATGATGAAACTGAGGAAATTGGGATTAAGAGATTTGCCCAGAATCCCACAACGAAAGTACCTGAGGTTGAATTTGAATTCAGGTCTTCCTGACTCCAGGCTCAGTGCATCTGGCAGCCCCTATATGGCAATGTTGTTTTATTAATCTGCTTTACTTAAGTGGTTTTCCTTTAAATAAGAAAGAGTCCTAAAAGGATATACTGGGAAATAACTATCCAGGAAAAGAAGGGTGACAACAACAACAAAACAGTTATTAAAAAAATTGGTATACATTTTTTGTTATTTTTTAGTCAGTTTTCAGTAGTGTTCAAGGCTTTGTAACCCCATTTGGGGTTTTCTTGGCAAAGATATTGAAATGTTTTGTCATTTCCTTCTCCAGATCATTTTACAGATGAGAAACTGAGAAAAATAGAGCTTTGACTTGCCCAGGGTCACACAGCTAGTAACTGTCTGAGGCCTGATTTGAACTCAGGAAGATGAATTTTCCTGACTCCCAGACAGGTACACTATCCATTGCATCAACTCTCTCCAAAGTGTGTTTTATCAGAGGGTAAATTTTGATATCAGGAAATTTCTGCCAGGTGGCAAGTACTTGGAAAATATAGATAAAATGTATTTTTGATGTAAGAAAGGAATACATAAGAAGTCTGTTTATTTTTACATTTTTGTAGGATATATTTTTTCACTCAACAGATACAATTTAATGAACGTGTAAGTAAATAACCTCAGAAAGTAGTTTAATAAAGCAGTCTAAAATAGAGATTGCAGCTGAAAATACACATCATTTTCTAATTTTATGGCTTACTATTTCTTGACCAAAAAAAGATGTGTGCTCTAATTTTAATAATTTCTTAGCAAAATTTAGCACTGTTTTTTTTCTGTCTTCCTTTAAATTAATGTTGTTTTCATTATAATTATAATCACCGTACATATCATTGTTTGGACTTTGTTTCCTTCAAACTACCTCAAATCATTGTGTGTGTGTGTGTGTGTAAATTCTTTGTATTCATCATTTTGTGGGACTCGGTAATGTCTCTTTACATTTGTATGTCACAATTTATCTTTCACCAATTGTTGGGTATTAAGTTTGTTTCCAGCTCTATGCCATAAAAAGATACTATCATGATATCTTTATACACATAGTTCTTCTCTTCCTGTAATAACCTCCTAGAATTTATACATTCTTCAGTGCTGTCACTAGGCATATCAACTTTTCTTGTATGATTTCAAATTGTTTTACAGATTAATTGGTCCATTGTATAGTTTCACCGACAGTGAATGATAATGCTTCAGTAAGAAGCCAAAATTTAAAAAAAAAAGACAAAAAAAAAATAAAAAATCTAACACACAAACAAAACCTTGCAATGTATTCCAAACACGAATCAGGACAAAATTTTGAAATGTAAGGATTGGAAAGTAACTTAGAGGTCATTGGGTCATTGGGTTTAAGCACTTCATTTTGTAGATTAAAAAAAAAACTGATACACACAGAAACTAAGTCTAAGGTTAAAGAGAAAATTAATAGCAGAGGTAGGATGTCTATGTCACTTGAACACTTGGCACTGCTGACTAACATTCCTCTTGCTAAGTCAAGATCTTTATTTGTTATGTTGGACTTTATCAGTAAATTACCAGAGGTTAAAAAAGTCACTTCTTTTTACAAATATAAGAGGGTTTATGAAGTACTATGCATGTGATCTTGATAATGACCCTGTGAGATATGTCCTGTATGTGTGTATTATTGTCCCTATTTTACACATAAAGAAACTAAGGATGAGAGATGTTAGCCAGGTCACACAACTATTAAATATCTGAGGCAGGATTTGAGTTCAGCTCTTCCTTTCTCAAAATCCAACTTTCTTACATACTATGTCACTAAGCTAATATGTATGCTTGCATATAGTACATGTTATCTGTCCATATACAATACAAGCTCCTAGAGGATAGGAACTACTTGAATTTTGCTTTTGTATATGCAATACTTAGTCAAGTCCAGTAAATAAGAATTTATTCAGCACCAAAGAAATAAGAAAATAAAAAAACAGTCTTTATCCTCTAGAAGCTCACAATCTAAAGGGAAGGATAGCATGTGAACAACTGTTTATGAATAAGATACATACAGGATAAACTAGGAAGACACTCAGAGATAAGGCGCTAAGATTCAATTGGACTAGGGCCCTTCTGAGACATATGCC
Organism: Bettongia penicillata ogilbyi; assembly: GCA_023548195.1. Taxonomy (NCBI): domain Eukaryota; kingdom Metazoa; phylum Chordata; class Mammalia; order Diprotodontia; family Potoroidae; genus Bettongia; species Bettongia penicillata. The sequence continues at coordinate 7,359,289 of JAJHZJ010000242.1, read as the reverse complement.
AAGATCTAATTGACTGGACCCAGCACAATTTGGATGGGAGAAGGGGGCATTATATGAGTGTGCAATTAATAATGACACCTAGGTTGTGAATGTGACTGAGTTTAAGGGAATGACAATGAGCTCAGTGTCAGGCATAGTGCTTGGCCCATTGTGGTCTGAATAAATAGTATCTAAAGTCATCTCCAGTTCTAACTTTCCATCTTTTTCTGTGCTGTAGAATTCATTTTCTGATTACAGATTAAGCTTTATTTTGAGAGGATGTTGTTTTGTTGTTATTGTTCCTCTTTATCTCAAAGAGGACTAATGACATCACTAGGGTGATGTCTTGACTTGATCTTGAATTAGATTGAAGTGAGGAAGAACTGCACAAAGTCATCAGCCCCTCTCTTTCCTCCAGACTCATCAGAATTCAATAGCAAAGACAGAGATCAAGATGACTGGTAATGGCCCAAGAAGTAGGAGGCAACCCTGGCATTTGTAAGTTAGTGTCTTTTCCAGGTCTCAGTTTGTCTGAGGCTATTCTGAATCCAATAAGTAAAGGCTAAGATAAGAATTGAGACAAAAGATGCCCCAGTCTACCATCACAAAAATATTAATCTTGGAAAGGAAGACCCTCAGAGTTTCTGACTCAAATAGTAAATAATTACTATTTACATTCATTTTAAACCATCAAAATGCAAACAATGAGTGACAGAGGCTTGGGCTGGGTCTATTATTGGCCATATAATGAAAGGCAGTGTCATTTGAGTTTATAGGAGTAGTCAAGTGCCTCCATTTGAATTGGAAAGGGATTTCTTTTTCTTTAAGTGGGTTTTTTTTCTGATCTTCATTAACAAAAACTTTGAAAGTAAGTTTTCCCAGGTTTGGAAGGAAAATAAGAAAATAACTAAATAGAAAACTGAAATAAAATCTAACCCCTAAACCTTAGGATATCTTACAATATATAAACAACTAAAAATTACATTCCTTTGAACATTGAGCTCACATGTAAAGTATGATGCCATAGTGAAACTAGGGACCACATGTGGAGAAGGAAAAGGAGCAAGAGTAGAAGGAAGAGTAAGAGTGGAGAGAGACAGAAAAGGAGGAGAAAACGGAGACAGAAAGAAAAAAAAAGAAAGAAAAAATGAACCAGAAAAGGCAGGAAGGGCAGAGGATATTAATTTTGGGCAAGTTCTGTGTACTGTACTTGGTACAAGAAGCTGACAGGACCTTTAATAACCTCATTTCTAACTTGCTCACCGACCCTTATTCTTGCCTGCTCCTTTCTCCCTGGAATGTCCAGAGTTCAGGCCGGCAGCTTAACTCCTCTTACCACTTGAATAGAATGGAAGTCATCAACTCCCTGAGGGAAGATTATCAGCCCTTCTATCTGAGGTCTTTCAGGTCTTACCATCTTCCTTCCTTCTATATGGGCTCTGCATTTTTAACTAACTTACTGATGAGACCCTATTGCCTTACCATCCTCCCAGATGAAGCATCCCAGGTCTTGGCATGAGCCTACAATTGAAATTTATTTTACATTTGACTTTTCCAAATAGAATATGAACTCCTGAGCTCTAGAACTTTCCCATTTTTCCTATTTACATCCCTTGATTGTAGATAACCTTTATCATAGAGGAAGCACATTCTTAATTTTTTTTCATATATTCTTAGAATTTATCAATTCATTCATTCATTTGTATCACTTCAAGTTCCAGGGAAAGTTGTTGATATAGAAAATTCACTCCAGTGCTTTTTTTAAAGAGTCACCATTACATTGGATAGATAATTTGATTTTGGAATTTTGAATTTCCAAGTGTCAGTCTGAAAATAAACCAAATTCATGTATGGGAAGAAAGTGTCTTTAAATGAAGTCAAGGTGTCAGAAGTTGAGAAATTGCACTGGACTGAAATACATGAGTGACCACTCAAAATGGGATGGCTGAGGTGTCATATATTTCAGAGTTTGGAAGAGAGAGTAGGGTTATAACAGGTGATTAGAATAACCTTGTGTTTCCCATTGTAGTTCAACCATGGTTACACAGAATAGGTCCCAGAGATGAGAGGAACAAGAAAGAAAGAATAAACTCAGGGAAGGCAGTTCAGGTCTGACTACAGAGCTGGTTTGACTGATTACAGCAGCTTGAATCCAGCTCTCTAGAGAAGTCTGCTCTGGAAAGTGCAAGAGTTACATCCTCTTCCCTAACAGACTGGGAAGTTTAGAATCCTTAAAAGGAAGCTTGTTTAATTCAGTTTCACATTCTCCATTTTGGTCAAGTTGGCATCCTCAAAAGCTAAGGAAGACCAGTCATGTGACATATAAAGATCAACCTGCAGCTGAACAATAATTCTCTGAATCACTTGGTACCAGCTTCTTTATGGAAGCAAGGCAGATATTAAAGGCAACCAAAAAGGAAATAATGAGTAGCAAAACAATGAGGACCTCTTGCTAGATGGCTCAGAGAAAGTTGTCAAGGTCATTTTGAAGGGAAGAAAACAAATCCTATAAAGAGAAAACACTGTGGGGCTTGGGGTAGGAGGAAGGGGAGCAAATTTAGTGATGTTCCAAGCACCCACCCAAAGTTCCTCCAAACATTGATTTATATGGACAGATTTATTCACATAAAAGCAATACTCCTCAAGAACATAGGTGCATATCCCTCCACCTTCTGCCAGGATTGCATCAATGACCTTTCAGTTCTGAAGAACACACTGGGTCAGGAAGTTGACTTATGTGACCACTGCTTTTCAGTGGTGTAGTTAAAATCTGATGTTGTGATGAGAGAGATATTGTGTAAGGTCTTCTCAGTGTCTAAAACCACATAAACAGGTAGAAGGGCCCTTAGTTTGAAGGAAATAACACCTTGTTTTACCACAAAGGTCAAAGTCAGGGCCAAGGAAGGAGACAGACTTCTGTCTTCTAAGAGATGAAGCAACACTAGGGGGACTAAAAGAAATATTGTAAGTTTGAAGGGTACCAGGGCTAAGGACTGTAGAGGGCTTGATGAAGTTATCTTTGGACATAGGCATAATGGAAACAAAGGCACTGATGCCAGATCAGGAGTAGGGGAGACAAATATACAAAGAAGAGTCACACTGGAAGAAATACTGGGTTACTTCTAGTGACAGAGAAAGAGGCATATTAAGAACATTATTGCTGAACTTCTTTGCCTGAGTAGAATCACTGAGGTTCACTCATGTGACCCCAAAGGGGAACATGGGTGCTGTTCCTTTTGTAAACAAGGTTATCAAAAAGGATAGAGAAGTTGCAATAGGGGAGAATCAAGTTACAGCCAGTGGGTTTGGAACATTAAAGTTTGAAACTCCAGGTCTACTACAGGAAGATTTCATGGTGAGGGGAAAAGTCAATAGTGGCTTTGTAAGTTTCAAGAAAGTCACATCCTAAGAGGTGAACTGGGGAGTGAGAATTGGGAGAAAAGGATGGTGATCAGAAAGATTACCCACAATGAAGGTAAAAGGCTTAGAGAGGAACACAGATTATACATGATTAGAGATCCCTATCATAGAAATCTTGTTTGGACTCTGGGGGAAGGAGTTGGGGAAATTAGTGGGGTTTGCAAGAAAAAGGATGGTGTCAGTATCAACCAGGATCTCAATGATCTGAGAGGCAGTTATGATGAGAATACTGCCTACAGGTGCAGCCTACATCTGAGAAGAGAACCTCCTCAAAAATCATTGGAACTCTATTGCTGTTGGATACTCTTGGCCCATGAGGAATCATAGGCTGGCCTTTAGAGGAGTTCCCCGGAAGCAATGGTGAATTGCAACTTCTGTTAGAGGGAGCATCCCTCATTCTTTGAGTGGTCAGGGTCCTTTACGATAGAAAACTTTATCTGTAGATTGACAGCTCAGGAGAGCTGAGGAGCCAGAAAAGAGAAATCCAGCCTGTTAGTGTTGCTGCAATTGGCGAAATTGCATATTCATAACTTTCTCTTTTTTTCTTTAGCTTTTTTTCTGCCTCCTTGACTCTTTCCACAGTGAGAGCGGCCTGATAACTAGAAGTTGAATTAGTAAGGTCAGAAGTGGGAATTGTTTGCCAATCTAGATTTCGCCTTTTTATTTGTTCAGTCTAAAATTTCTGAAGCCCTTCAAGATAGAGTGAATTAAAAGTGAAAAGGGCTTTCTGGAAAAAGATTAGAATTCACCCTAAAGGAAACTAGGAAACCAGGAAGTTATTATAAAATTTCAAACCACTGATATTTTGGTAAGTATTTGGTTACAGTCAGATCCTTAGGGAAAGCCTTAAGAAACACTTTAGGAAGTGCTTCCAAAATTTCCTGTCCTAGTTTAACTACCTGTTCCACATGTTTCTCAGGAGGGATTGCTCCTTCCAGAATATAAGTGATATTTTCAAGGGGCTCAGTCCATCAGGCAGTCTGGAACCCATGGTCAGTTTCCCCAGGCCTGACAAGAGCCTGAACTAGTTGATGAATATCAGGAAGTCTGGGACAGTAAGTGAAAAGGACTAAATTAAAATCTCATGGGTTCCCTGAGGGGTCTTCTCAAAATTTGGGAAATTCATTGGTCAGAGTTTGGCCTTACTCGATGGTCATGAACTCTGACATCTGGGCCCCTTCATGGTCTTCCCTTTTAATTTTAATAGAGAATTGGTGAGCAGGTTTCTGTGGTTTAGGTGGGGAGAGGACTTTAAAAGATGGATAAATGTGCTCACCAGTGTCAAGGAAATTATTTTTTACATTACTCTTGAGTCAGAAATATTTTAGAGTCCAGCTCCCTCTTTTCAGCTTTAAGATTTTGAATATTTTCTTTGGAGGGACAAGAATCAGGATTCTTATTCTCTCTGTATGCAACAGTACTAATCAATGTAGGTAGGGACCGTCTGAGAAAGAGAAAACGTTTATTTTCCTTTTCATGAGTAAGGACAAGCCTCCCTTACAGCTAGGTCTGTGGGCAGTGGGAAGGGGCAAGTTGGTTACAGAAAGCAAGGCTTAGTTACACCCTAATGCAAATTCACCCTTCCTAACCATCTGCTCCCTTATTCCATTGACTGGGCTTCAGGATGCACAATCTATTTATGGAAATCTTCTCCAGCAACAAAGCACAAAGGAAGTAACACATATCTTGCCCTGAGACCAGAAAAGGGAGAAAATCTTTTAATAATTATCTGTTCTGGGGAGTGTCAAGGCTATTCTGCAAGATTAAACAGTTCTGGGGTGGGGGATTCAATATGTACAGAGTTTGCACAATATTCTCACATTTTGCAGAGGCTGGAGGTTGGGCAGCTTGCTCTAATTGTTATGGCAAACCCCTGAGGAGACTTCATTATTCCAGGAATTTCATCCCTCACACCTCTTAGGGGGCTCTGTTAGCCACTAGTATTTGATTTTTGATCCCACCTTAAGGGAAATCTTCAAATAAACAAAAAAAAATATATCCCTAGCAGAAGATCCCCACTATGGCCAACAGTATCAGGGAATCATATTTTGTCAAGGACTGTCAATGATTTCAAATCCTCCAAATATCCAAACCAACCTTCAAAGACATTTGACTGACCTTAGGAGGATCAAAGAAGGGAGACCTAAAATTACCCATGGATCTTTACCAGATTTTCAGTTAAAGAGGTGACTCAACCAAAAAAAAATATAGACTGAAATGTGAGAGGGAATAGGTACTCACCAATCCAGTGGGAAGGAATTTGGGACTGGAATGGGTGGGGAGGGAGTGATGGGGAGAAGTTGGAACTCAAAGCTTTAGGATCAGCTGTTGAGTATTGTTCTTGCTATGAGGAATAAGAAATACAGGTAATGGGGAATAGAATATTATCTGGCCCTACAGGACAAAAGAGAAGATGGGGACAAGGGAAGGGAAGGATGATAAAAGAGAGGGCAGATTGGTGATAGGGGACATTAGAATGTTCAGTTTATTGGGGTGGGGGGATGGGAAAAATGGGGAGAAAATTTGGAACCCAAAATTTTGTGAAAATGAATGTGTAAAAGTTAAATAAATAAATTTAAATAAAAAAGAAATAAAATAAAAATAAGAAGTTCATATTTTCATGGAGAAGACAACATGAAAAGAACAAGATCCAGAGCAGATGAAAAGTGATCTCCTTTACCTTCCAAATATTAATATTTTTTTGTATTTAAAAAAAATACTCAAATTGTCCTTGTCAACTCAAGTCCAACCCTATAAATAGACCAAATAGACCAAATTAGTCTAGCTCTGTGTGGAGCAATGTGTTTCTTTGCTAGGATCCATGAAAATTTTCTGAAATTTCATGAAAATTCTGTGAACCTAAGATGCTATATAGAACACTAACCCCTTCTTTGCCAATATTGAAAATGGATATAATGTAGACTTTTATCACTAGTAGAAAACAAATAGAAAATGAAAGAGTACAAATTAAAACTCTTGAAGGAATTTAGGTAACATGTGTTGTATTAAGATTTAGATGAACAAAAGAACCAAAGTTTACATAATCTAAACTCGACATCAATAGAACTCTGCTATGCAATGTTTTGACAGCATGAAGCCTAAATTGACAAATTTAGAGATATTAAAGGATATTAATGAATCATTACCCCCATTCACGGCAGAGAAAGGATTGTTCTTTATGAGAAAAAAAAAACTTTTTAAACATTTTAAAATGAGGAATCTAGGGTTTGGGAGTATTTGCCCAAAGTCACAGAGGTAAGAAACATCAGACTGTACGGGAACCCAGGTTCTCAGAGTCCAGAGTCTGTACAATTTACATTGTATAATAATGTCTCCAAATCTATTAATTTCAGACATTTTCTTGAGAAGTTTCTCAGGATTAAACATTCCCTCCAGGAACTGAATTTTGTGAGTGACCTAGCATCAAATGAATAATAAATAAGTCAGTCATAAATAAAAACAAGCGAAATTCATCATCTATCCCATGAACTAACTGTGGGGGCACACCGAGGTTTTGCCTTTTTTCTCTATACTCTCTCAGTGACTTTATCAGCTCCTATCAACTAATTTTCATCTTTGTGATTCCTATCAGACTTGATGATTCTCAAATCTATATAGCCAACTAGTCTCTCTCTTGGGTCCAATCTCACAGAATTAGGTCAAGGGCCTTGTCCAAGGCCATGCATTCCCAAATGAATGATCCATAGGTATCTCCAGCTCAGCATGTTTAACACAGAAGTCAATATCTTTCCTCTTGTCATTAGAACACAAATTAGGAATTTGAAATGAGCAAGCTCAAGCTATGTAAACAATTTAAGTGTAATGATCTGATAAATGGTAGCTATGAGCTTGACTACTTACCTTGTTTGGATTAGTCACTGGCTAAATTTGTTTATCATAAATCACCTTGAATTGTGTCGTTGATATATCCATATATCAATACAAACAACCTTACCTACTAGTTATGTTAGAAAAATAAAAGTTGACTGCTCAGGTCCCCTTAAAAATAGACTGTACTAGTCCCAAGTTGTCACTTCTAATTATGGCAGAATAGCCCAATGCAACAGAAAAGGTCAAGTCTAAGTCAAAGAGAAAAACAGAACTATGAAATTTCACATTCATAATGAGAAAGATTTATGAAGGAATCACAGTTGATGAGCCTCCAGCTTCCCATAACCCAGAGGAAACTCACTACAGCTTCCCCAGACTAAATCAAGAAGAATATGGCTTCTAGCCATCACAACTAAATTTGTCTACTCAGATTCAACTCTTTGAATTCTTTACCACCAGAGCTCCAATCCACAATAATTTCTGACATGGAAAGGTGGAAAAGCTGTTTTGGCAGAAGTTTGAATATGATCTTAGCCTATGTATTTTTTATTATGCTTCTCAGAATATACATAATCAGAATGCTATGGGCATCAGAACAGGGTCTTTTAAGACTCTCTACTAAGTATATTAAGTAAAGTAGCTGAATACAAACATGGATTGAAGTAAAGATAATTTGATTAGCTAAGTCATTTGAGTATGCATCCTATCCTGTCCTTGGAAAGTACCTTAATTTTGACTGCTCTTTTACATATAATGTTCTAGGTATTTGTACTAAAGAACTAAATAAAACAATCCTATGTGATCCAAACTAAAATCATCTTCTCTTCACATTTCTCCTATTCCTATCTAGTTAACCTCCATCTACAGTATACCCTCAATTCCTCACTTAGCTCACTCAATATGTCAAACCAAGTGAAATTTTTTTTACTTGAATAATATCTCTCATGTCCATCTCTTGATCTTTTCTCACATGATCACAACCATACATCAAACCTTCATTATTTTTTCCCTTCATCCCTGAAATGGTCACTTAATTTATGTGCCTACTCAATCAAATTCATGTTTCACACAGTCAAGAAAACATTTTCTTTTCATAACACTCAGATCTGACTATACTATTCCCATCTAAGGTAAACATCATTGACTCCTTACTAGATCTAGGGTAAAATATAACTTCTGTTTGGGATTTAATCTCTTCATAACTTAGTCTTCTTCCTTTCAATTCGTTTTCCATATTTCTTCATTCCATGCACTCCATGGTCCAGCTAAACTGAACTTCTTGTCCTTTATACATTCTAATAGTGAAAAGCAACATATAGAGAAGAATTGTAGCCAGGAGGGAGTATTATGAACTCAAAAATAACAGGACTCAATGAGTAATCCATTGTTTTCTCCTTACCCTCGTAGAGAATGCTGTTTCCTGAACCATAGGCAAAAGTGTGGGGTGGAAAGTGAAGATTGTGGGGAAATGTTTACAAATGATGGCATTGCAAAAAAATGACTAGAAAGCATTATGTGATGGGATCTAGAGAAGGGCTAAATGTAGTCAATATTTGTAAGTCACAAGCCTATTAATTCCAGGGCTCTGAGTGCCAGAACAGAAATGAAGGACCACAGAGTCATAAAAATGGCTAGATGGAATTATCTGTCTTCTGTCCTTACTGTTTAAATTGACTTTCATCCATTCCTTAAACATTCCCTTTTCCTCATCTCTTGGAATTTCTGGTTTCCTTCAAATTTTAGTTTAAAATGAGACCTTTCCCAGTTCAGTCAGCTAATACTGTTCCTCCCTGTCACCCCTTGGCTAGAGTTAGTATATATATATATATATATATATGTATGTATGTATGTATATATATGTATGTATGTATATATGTATGTATGTATATATATGTATGTATGTATGTTTGTGTGTTTGTTATGTGTTTTGTATATCTACGATGTGTGTGTAACGCAAAAACAAAGAGAGACAGAGAGAAGGACAGAGTATACATATATTGAATCTCTCAGAAAATAATGTTTCTTGGTCAAGACTTTCATTTTTTTCTCTTATGTCCTTATCACCCAGCACAACTCTAAATAAAACCTTTTGGTTCATTAGTTGATAGTATAACAGCTAGAAAACTCCACCAATACAATATGCTTATGATCTCATCAACGTATCATAACAATCCATGCTTAAATCCATCCAGAGTAAACAGAATGTGTTTTTCATTCTCTTAGAACCTTTAATTCACATCCCAAAAGGTTTTTCATTACATCACATTGCCTTCTTAATGTTTATGTCATTACCCCCACCATAATATAAACTTCTCGTTGACTCCTATTTAACTTTATGTATTCCCTCCCCATTAAGAATATGGTAGTTGCTTCAAAAGCTAGATTGAATTAACATAATTTGTCATTTAATAGTGGAGTCCCAAAGCAAGTGGATTTAGAAAAGATGATTTTAAGGCCATCAATATCTACTGTAAAACAAAGTTTCTATCCTAAGGCAGGTAATTAATTAAAATATTCACAGTATTTCCCTAGTTTAGAAATGTGCCAATACTTTCTCCTGCAAACTTTCTTCTTGAAATGTTGAGAAACCCCTGGGAACAACCTGCTAGAATAATTTTCCAAAAGAAAAAAAAATATATATATATACAGTTAATACAAGCCAAGGATGTTTTATGAAAGCAGTATGAGAGGATAGAACTAAGATCCCACTTCAGATTGTGAGAAATGGATCCAGAGAAGAAATGTGACAGAATGTTTAAAAACAAAGTTCTAGGGAATTAGCATTTCAGAAAAGACGTTATGTGAGGAAAGAGCAATTTATTTAGCCTAGAAAGGAGATAGTTATGGTATGGACAGAAAGTAGTACAACTGAATATCAATTTTAAAAGATTAGAAGGACTATAACATAGGTGTGAGGAACATTTTTATATCAGGAAATCTTATGATAACACATTACTTATAAGTTGGTTACATGAAATGGAATTCAATCTGTATAGTGAGATTTCACTATATAGTTCTGTGAAGCAATAGCCCACCACAGCCAGTTTGTATTCTTCCAACCTAGAATAACATATCCTCATCTCTCAGTTTATTAATATGCTACTGCTATAAGCACGCTCTCTCTAGAAAGAACTTCACTTGTTGTTGAAGCCAGGAAATCTCTTATTTTATTTTACATTCCTTGTGAATAGGTAGCTCCCTAAAGGAGCAACATTTCTAAAGCTAAGGTTATTTATTCCCTGTTTCCAATTCAAATCTGCCCTCCTCCCCCTGGTTCTTCATTGATGTAACTTCCTGAACCACCTATTTCATGTTATCCCTTGTCATGTGTTGTATGTGCATTTAAATTAGCTTGCTCTATCCTGGAGGAATGTTGGATAATGTTAAACGGATCATTAAGTATGTATGCAAACTTCTGATATTTTCTTGATCACAAGCTTTGTTCTGCTATGTTACAGCTCCAGTTAGAACCAGTTAGCTCTGATTATATCCTGTTATCACTCCTGTGGAAACAGAACTCCTACTTTTTTTCTCACTATTCCTCTCCTTTTCTTTTACTCAATTTCTATTTCCACATTTTTCTTACATCTAGTTAATACTTCCTCACGCTTTCTCATGCTAATTCTTCCCCTCATCCATCTCAAAAGAGGCATGCCCATTAGTAAGTTAAAATACAGAGACCCAAAAGAAAAAAAATGGTAAACAATGAGGTGTCTATTTTAGAAGTCTCATTTCATGCAGCAGTCTGGCAGGAAATATCATCTGATGCAGTTTTCTGGTCTGGGTGCCATTTAAACATGTGCATCTTCCAAGTACCTTCTTGTAGAAATCTTCTTTCTTGTGTGCACTCTCTTCTAAAATTGATCTTTACACAATTTGTAGTGAAAATTCCACCCTTATACTCTTATTATGCTTATAAAATCAAGATTGAAAACTTGACCAATTGTCATGTTCAAGAAACACATTGTAACCCAGGTTTTATTTTTTTATACTTTACATTAATACTTTATTCATTCCCCATCAGGAGAATGATATTCCACTAAAGAATTAATAATAGACTCCAGTACACATGAATTACATTGAGTAATCAATTTTAGCATAATACATATCAAGTCATAAAATAATTCCACCTTCTGGTTGTGATGATTCTTTGAACACATTTGCAAGATAAACCACAATCCTGGTTTCATAAGCCCTTGACCTAATTATCTCCATACCAAAATGAAGAATTACAGGGCCCTAACTGATATGGTAGTATATATTAGTAACAGCTGTCAAGGCTAAACAACTAAATAATTAATTGTTTCACTAAAATTCTAAGCCAAATAGCTCAATCTTATACTTACATCTTATTAGAGTAACTTCAGATATTCCAGTAACCATCTATTATGTAATAGATTTCTTACTATACTTACAAAACTTTTGATTATATAAATTTGCCATAAAAGAGTAGGAGCATAACTAACACAAGGGAACAATATTTCCCTAACTTCATGTCAATTTCAGGGTAAAGTTATGTAGATTGGTGACTGCATTGACCCAAACCTAAAGTCTGCCAAGTGTCATAGTGGAGAAATTGAGTCAGGAGAATCCTACTTCAGCTCATATGGAGTTGTTCTCCCAACCTTTCCCATGAGATCACCCTCGGCAGTTCCCTTCTGGGTTGTTGGCATCATGGATCAGTGACTCAAAGTATTTTTTGATAATTATACCTGGAGTCAAACTCAAAATAATAATTAATTGTCCCACAAAATCTTGAATATCAAGGTTCAATGATCAGTTTCAGGTGTGACTATAGGCTCACATCAGTTAGGGAACATCTTTACAGTGAAGCCTAAGAAGCTTACATGCATTTCTACACTTGTTCTAGCTCCAGATTAAAAAACAACATAAAATCAAATATCCCAATTCTACCCATAAAAATTTCTAGGTCTCTGAGTACCAAAACTTCACAATAGTAACAAACTTTGGAGGAGCTAATTTTTTCCATCAATGTAAAAGTATTCCACAAGCTATCTCTCTCTTTAGACAATTGCACTGAAATTATTTTCCCTAAACTGAAGATACTTCTGATTTAGTTTCAGTAATTACAAAATAACAGTTAAGTCCTTCAGTCTGTTGTATCAATACCTAATCATTCTTACATCATTTTGAGAGATATAATGACCTTATTCTACACAGACGTAGTTACTTCAACTTAAATATATCCCAGTCTTAGTCAAAGGGATAATGATTCAACATTGTGTGTGTACCTTTATTTCAAAAACTTCTTGTATCTTTATCTAATAACTTCCAAAATATTTAGAAAGAATGTTCTATTCCATTAATTTTAATCTTTCACATAACTATAAAAAAGTATATGGAGTTCAGATTTGAAAACAGCAAGATTTCACATACTTATATTATACTCACATTTTTCGCCAACTACTTGCCTTGATTACAGAAGCCTGCCACAAAAAGAAAAAGAGGGGGCCTGATTAGATAAACCATCATACATTCCCGCATGTAACATAATATTCACCTCATAGCCAGACTCAGGAATAGTCAGGTGGGAAATATACCTTTTCAAAGAAATATAAAGGGGAAACTGAGCCAGAAGGATCCCACTCAAGGTCAAGACTAGAATTGTCCTTTTAGCTTTTTCCCAGATACAAATCTCCACCTGTAATAGTTACATTCTCTCTGAATATTTAGTGGCATTTGTCTCTTATGTTGGATTACTGACTACTGTTTATGGATGAATTTTTTAAAATATATAATTTATTTATTTTTCAGTTATTGACATTCAACAAACAAGAATTTGAATTGAAAATTTTCTCCTCATCTGTCCTCACCCCCACCCCAGGACAGCATGCATCCCATCCAATCCTTTTTCCAATCTGTACTCCTTTTTTCCATCCCCCTTCTCCTCTATTTTCCTGTAGGGAAAAATAGATATCTATAATGCATTGCTGGTATAACAATTTACAGTTGCATGCTAAAACAATTTTTAACATTTATTTTTAAAACTTCGAGTTCCATATTCTCTCCCTCCCTCCCCACCTACCTTCATTGAGAAAACAAGCAATTCAGTATAGGTCAAACATGTGTACCAATGCAAAGCACTTCCCTAATAGTTATGTTGAAAAAGACTAACCACATTTCCCTCTTTCCTGTCCTACCCTTCATTTATTCCATTCTCTCCCTTGTCCTGTCCTTGCACAAGAGTGCTTGCTTCTGATTATCCCTTTCCCCAATTTACTGTCCCTTTTATTATCTGCCCTCTCCTATGATCTTTCCCCTTGTCTTCCTGCAGGGTAAAATAGATTTCCATATCCAATTGAATGTGTGTTATTCCCTCCTTAAGTCAAATTCCATGACAGTAAGGTTCACTTATTTCCCTTCATCTCCCGGCTCTTCCCCTTCATTGTAAAAGGTCTTTCTTCCCTCTTTTCTGTGAGATGATTTTCTGCATTCTACCTCTCCCTCTCTCTTATTTCTAGCACATTCCACTCAACAGGAAAATTTAATTTTTTTAGGTATTTTCCTTTCATATTCAGCTCACCATATGCCCTTTGTCTATGTGTATGTATATATGTATACATATACATACATACACACATATATATACACATACATATGAACATATGCATATATACATGCCTATATATGCATACACATATACCCATGTACATATACATACCTACACATGTATAATATACACATACATGCATACTTATACACACCTACGTGTATATATATTCTCTAACTATCCTTATACTGAAAAAGCTTTCATGAGTTTCAAATAATACCTTTCCATGTAGGAAAGTAAACAGTTCAACTTTAATAAGTTCCTTAAGTCTTATCTTTCCTGCTTACCTTGTCATGTTTCTCTTCATTCTTGTATTTGAAAGTCAAAGTTTCTATTCAGCTCTGGTCTTCTTGAAAAGAGTGCTGTGAAATCCTCTTTTTCATTGAAATTTCTTTTTTTCCCTGAAGCATTATACTCAGTTTTACTTGATAGTTGATTCTTGATTTTAATCCTATCACCTTTGACCTCTGTAATATCATATTCCAACCCCTTTGATCCCTTACTGTAGAAGCTGCTTAATACTGTGTTATCCTGATTATATTTCCATAATACTCAAATTGTTTCTTTCTAGATGCTTGCTATATTTTCTCCTTGGCCTGGGAGCTCTGGAATTTGACTATAATATTCCTAGGAATTTTCCTTTGAAATCTCTACCCTCTGGTTCTAGAATATCAAAATATACATCTTGCAATCCTCTCTAATTTTTGTTTGGTCAAAAATTCTTCCCTTAATCACAACAGTTAAACATGACATATACATTATCCCATGTTTCCCTAATTTGATTGTTATCACATTTTATATCTAAATCACATATCCATTTTGACCATACCTTGGTGTGCAATGTAAAATGTTTGTCTGTACTTAGTTTATGCCATACTGCTTTCCAGTTTTCCCAGAAATTTTTGCCAAATTGTGAGGTCTTCTCACAGAAGCTTTGGTTTTTGCATTTATCAAACATTAGACTGTATATTCTGTACTTAATATTTTTCACTGATAAACAAGTCTATTTCTTAGCCAGTACCAGATTGCTTTGATGATTACCAGTTTATAATACAGTTTACAATCTAGTACAGCCAGGTCATCTTCCTTCATATATTTGTTTTCTTTAATTACCTTGAACCTTTTGAATTTTTTAATTGTTTTTTTCTAGTTGTATAATTTTATTTATTTATTTGTTTGTTTTTAGTCATTTGGCATGGCACAGAATAAGTAAACTATTTTAGGGAAACTTTTTAAAAATTATATTTTATTGACCTGCTAATAAACAATTAATAATAATAAGCAAAAAATATACATACATATATTTACTTATACATTTACATATATGCACATATACACATATACATACATGTGTGAATATATTTACATATACATACATATACACATATATATGTGTGTGTATGTGTATGTATGTATGCATATACATACACATACACATATGCTGATGATATATTTGGGCTTATTTTACAGGGTGCAATTTTTTAAAGGTTTTTTCAAGTAATTTTTTAGTTGATTCCCTAGGATTCTCTAAATGCACCCTCATTTCCTCATTTTCTATTATAATTCCTTCACATTCTTTTTCTTCTCTTATTGCTATAGCTAACATTTCTATTATCATATTAAATATTAAAGGCTATAATGGGCATACTTTCTTCACCCATGAAGGAGTTAAATGAAATTATCTTTATGATAAAAATATGTTGCTGATACCTAGATCAAAAGAGAGAAAGAAAATTATAGACCAATTTCTATAATGAACATTGACATAAAAATTTTAAATAAAATATAAACAAAGAGATTATAGCAATTAATTAGTAGGATAATACATTATGACTAGGTGGGGTTTATACTAGGAATGCAGGGATGATTCAATATTAGGAAAATCATAAGCATAATTAGTCATAACAATAATAAAACAACAAAAATTGTGTAGTCATCTCATTAGCTGCAGAAATAATTTCAAAAAAAAAGTGCACTCCTATTAAAAACACTAGAAAGCATTGAAAAAATGGAGTTTTACTTAAAATGATAAATAACATCTATCTAAAGGCTTAAGAGAGTTAATTAAAAATATTGGAGAGAAGCTGGAAGCTTCCCCAATAAGACCAGGGATGAAGCAAGGATAGCCATTATCACCGATATTATTTAATATATTACAAGACATATTGACTTTAGCAAAAAGAGGGGATCAAGAAATTGAAGAAAAAAGAAGAGACAATAAGGAAAACAACTATTGCTCTTTGTAGATGAAATGGTAATATTATTTAGAGAATTCTAAAGAATAAAGTAAAAAAAAACTACTGAAAATGATTATCACCTTATAAAAGTTTCAGAATATACAATAAGATGAAAAACGTCACTGATATTTCTATATACTATCAACAAAGCCCAGAAGCAAGAAATAGAAAGAGACATTTCATTTTGAATGCCTACGGACAACATAAAATACTTGGGTATTTACCTGCTAAGACAAATCCAGGAAATATATGAACACATTTAGAAAACAAGTTTCACACAGATAAAATCAGATCTAAATAATTTAAGAACATTAGTTGCTTATGGTTAGGATGAGCTAACACAATAAAAATGACAATTCTACCTAAATTAATTTGCTTATTTAGTGGCATATCAATCAAACTACCAAAATTATTTTATACAGTTAGAAAAAATAATATAAAAATTCATCTGGAAGAACCAAACGTCCAGAATATCAAGGGGATTACTGAACGGTAAGGCAAACTAACCAAACCAGATGCAGAACTGTATTACAAATTGTATTTATAAAGCAGCAATCAAGAAAACTGCTTCAAAATGGTTAAGAAATAAAGTGGTGACAGGTAGTTTCCAGAGGAAGAAATTCAAGCCATCTATAGTCATATGAAAAAAATGCTTTAAATCACTGTAGATTAGAGAAATACAAATTAAAACAACTCTTGGTTGTGTTGTTTTGACCATAACCAACACTTATCAGATTGGAGAACAAGAGAAAACAAGAAAATGATAAATTTTGGAGAAGATGTAGGAAAGTTATAACACTAATTCAATATTGGTGGAATTGTGAGCTGACCCAACCATTTTGGAGAGAAATTTGGAACTATTCCAAAGGATTATAAATATATGCATACCGTTTGACCCAACAATGACACTTCCAGGGCTGTGTCCTAAAGAGATCAAACAAATGAGAAAAGGATCCACATGTACAAAAATATTTATAACAGGTCTTTCTGTGGTGGCTAAGAACTGGAAATCAAGGAAATGCCCATCAATTGAAAAATGGCTGAGCAAGATGTGGTATATGAATGTAATGGAATACTACTGTGCTATAAGAAACAGGCCAACTTTGGGTAAACCTGGGAAGATTGATATGAACTCATGCTGAGTGAAGTCAGCCAAATCAGGAGAACATTATCCATGGAAATAGTCACAGAGTATGTAGTGCCAATGAGATAATCATGGCACCTATGGCAGCAATAAATATGCTGGCATAGTTCTTAACTGCAAAATACAATAGTCTCTTCACATGGAAGACAGAACTAAGACATTTGTTCAGACACCAGGAAGTCAAATCTGTCGTAGTATCCAAGAAGTCAATACACATTAACACTGCAGGGGACAAAGCCATCCATCCAATTCTGTGAAAAGCTGGTGTAATCATTACCCAGGTCACAATTTGGATTCCAGGTCTTAATATTATCTCATCACCCAAAGTCATTTATACAGTCTCTACCAATATCCAATATGAAGGCAGCACTGCTTTTCTAAAAAGGAATATTGAATTCGAGATGAAGGGAATTTCCTCTCTCAAAATCCTAAGGTTACATTTTGGTTGTGTTGTTTTGACCATAAACTCCAGTGTACATATTCGTCCTGTACAGTCACTTGGAATTCCATTGGGACACTTTCCATAGGCCATAAATACGGGGCCAACTGCATGGAGGCCATTGCTTCTTCAGAAACTTTACTCTGCTCATTCCCAATCAAATGCATATTATTTTCCTAGTGATTGTATATAAGGGTTTCAAAATTCGTCCTAAACAAGGTATGTGATGTCACCAATATCCAAATTATCCTATAAACTTTTGAGTCTTTATCTTATTGGTGGGGATAGGAAAATCCTCAATATTTTATCGTGACTACAGGAGAATCTGTCACAGCCCCTTATTCCATTGTATACCCCGAAATTTTATGGTTTGAGCTGGCCCTTGAATTATTGAAAGATTAATTTCCGACCTGTTGTTTTTCATATGTTCAATTAAAAGTGTCAGACTCTTCTCCACTTCTTTTACATGTTTTCCCTGCATCATAAAATCATCTATGTAGTGAGTAAGGTGTACACCAGGTAGCTCTAATTCATGTGAATATTTTGTCACAATTCTATGAGCAATAGTGGGGGGCTATGCAGCTATCCTTTTGGCAAGCGTGTAAAAGTAGATTGTTGTCCCTGCCAAGCAAAAGCAAATTGGTCTCATTGTTTAGAATCTGTTAGGATATTTAAAAAAAAATGCACTGACTAAATCAGTAACTGTCTACCAAATCCCATGATATTTCTCTATCCTTTCTATTAAGGTAATGGCATATGGAAAAGCAGCATACAAGATAGGAATCATCTTATTAAATTGTCTATAATCTACTGTCATCCTCCATATCCCATCTCACTTTGTCCTAGCTAGATAGGATTATTCCATCAAGTTCTTGTAAGAGCTAACACTCTTGTCTCAACATATTCCTCCATATTTTCCACAATACTGCTTTAAAGTCATTACTTCAAAAGGTTCAGATAAAGTGATTGGGTTCATTTTTATTTTACTAAAACTGTATTAATTTCTATCTTCCTTATTGAAAATTGGTATATCCCCTCAGGTAAATTTAAGGTGATACCTCTCAATATTTCTATTCCAGGGATGGAAATAGGAAATCCTAAGTCAGAAATGGGTAAAATTATAACAGCATATTCTTTCTTAGATAATTGTTCAGTTTTCATTATTAGTTTCCTGTCTGGCAGATATTTCAGCCCTTCCCAGTCCTGTGATGGTGATGAGTTCCATGTTTAAATTTACCAGGATTTCCATATGTAAAGGAGGCCTCAACCCCAGTGTCTACTAATACCTTTCAGTAGAGTATTTGATCTACTTTTCCAATATATGGTCAAATTGATATGAGGTCTGTAATACCATCTGTGTATTTCTTTAATCTGAGTTGGGTTTGGCAAATTTCCTATTCTCCTCTACGGTGTGACAGACTTGGATATAAGGGTTCAATAGGATAAGCTTCTTTTCTAAGGTACATTTTATATAGTTAATTATTTGAAATGTCATCTATTCTTCCAAAATCTACCCTTGTTCTCAATGGAACAACAAATCATTTTTTTCCTTGTCAATCTATTCTGACTTTAACCCACTGACTATTTTTTCTGAGTAAATTTATTTTTTTTCCCTGTGCCCTATGTCACTTAACTGTGAAATGTAGTACAATACAACTGAAAGAAGGTTCCCTATTTCCCCAATTATTAGAATCAAAACTAGGTGCTTGTAAGGAAGAGGAGCCAGCTTCACTATTATATTCACATGGGAAACTCCTAAGGGGGTATCATAGTGTGCATCTGCATTTCTGATCATTATGGAAGCCTTCATACCTCTTCCTTTAGCTTTATTATAACGGTCCCTAAGTGAATACCAGGGTCTTTCTCTACTAGAACACATAGAGTTCTCCTAACTGCCTCCTTCTTCAGTCAAAGGTAACAGTTTAGTCATGTTGTTACCTCCTTGCATATTGAAATCTCTAAGTGCTTGCTGTACAAAATAATTTTTGTGTATTACCTATAAATTTCAAGCAATCCATACCATATATACATACTCCACCTACCCCGTCATCATTAATTCTCACCATCCAAGATATTAAGGATTCTCCCATCCTTAGGGTTAACCCACTCAAAATATATGACCTCCCATTGAGTAAAATCCCCACTGTCTCCCTAAACACTGTGTTGCCTGTTTTGTTCTCTTGTTTTTGGCTTAGTATGTAGCATTTTTTTCTGCCTGAGAAGTCTCCTCCTGTAATTGTTTCATTTCCCTCCCGTGTACTCTCCTGGCATTCATTGCTGTGGCAAGTAGGCTGAGTCTGTACAAAGGTCATTTGCACAATATTTGTCAGCTGTACTTGTTCTGAGCTGAATGAACAGCCTGTTCTTCCACCTGAGACCCCCAACTTTCTCTTTTAAAGGAGATTCCAAACGTTGAGAATTTCCATCCACACTAGCCAATTCTTTTTCCATTGGAATTTTTTCCATTGTCAACTCCTCTCTGTTTGCACACATTATATGGTAACCTGCTTTTAAAATTCAGCTTCTCCTACACACTCCTTTCAATTCTTTCCCTGGTTTTATTAGTGTTCCTTGCAAACACCTTTCCAAATCTCTAGGTTCCCCCTCCTGTGACCTTGGTCTCCAGTTTTCACAGGGTCCTTTTAGCCCAACCTTTTCACAAGTTCTTTTAGCCCATTCCCTGCTAAAGAAAAAATAATGTAAATGCTCCCATCCTGGGATATCTGTTTCTTCCTCTAAAGTTTTTCTCCATCAAAATAGAGGTTGTATATCCTGAAATACTGTTACCATGCTCGTCATTTATAGTGCCAATATGATATTCACAGCACCTTTGGTCTCTGTGAATATGTTGGTATATTTCTAAATCATGAAATACAACAGACTCTCCACATGGAAGACAGAAAGAAAACATTTATTCACAGACCAATTCTGTCACAGTAAGTAAGAGGTCAATACATGGTAGCACTGTAGAGAATAAAGCCATTCAAAGCCTCTCTCCCCACCCTCACCCCCTTACTGAGGCCTTCCCATAAGCAAACCCTCCCTAGCCTAGCTATTTATGCCTGCCTGTGTCTTCTCTCCTCTGCCCGCAACTGCTCTCACCAACTCCTCCCAGTTCTGCTCTACTGTTCCTATTCCACCCGTTCAGTAATCTCTGTCCACCACACGTGAAGTAGGTTTCAATATGATTTAAGCAGGTCACATGGGCCTATTAATGAATGGCAAAGATCTTCCCATTCAAATTACCATTACAGTGTGGGAGGATTGATATTGATAGACTTAGCTATTCTCAGCAATGAAAGGACTTAATCCTTTTCCAATGAATTCATGATAGAAAATGCCATCCATATCCAGAAAAAGAAATATGGAATTGGATTCAGAGTGAAGCATACTCTTTTCTCTTTTGCTTTGTTTTCTTTCTCTTTATTTCTACCATCCTTATAGTTCTTCTATACAAAATGACTAATGTGAAAATATGTTTAATAAGAATGTATGTATGTGTGTTCATTCTTTGTTGCCCAAGAAAACCACGCCATCAGAGAAATGATGACAAGATTGGGACTTGACTTTGTTTTGAGTGAGGGAGGGCTGTGCAGGTTACCAGCCTCACTTTTCCTCTAGAGCCATCTGAATACAGTGACCAGATGTTCATCATGATGATGACAGATGACCCAGGATGAGGATTAAGTGACTCACCCAAGGTCACACAGATAGCAAGTGTTAAGTGTCTGAGGTGAGATTTGAACTCAGATCCTCCTGACTCCTGCATTGGTGCTCTATTCACTGCACCAGTTAGCTGCCTTGAGTGTATGTCAGATTGCATGCTGGGTTAGGGAAGGAGGGGAAAGTAAGAGGAGAAAATTAAAAATTGAAGGAAGCAAATGCTAAAAACTGAAAAAAATGAATATTTATGTTAAAAAAGAAATAAAAATGCAAAACAAAAGAAACAGAGTGCTGGATATACAAGACACAGTAAGCAATCAAAATGTAGTAAACAGATCGCTTGATAAACCCAAAACTTATGGGATAAGAATTCACTATTTGACAAAAATTTCTGGGAGAACTCAAAAATAATATGGCAGAAACTAGGCATAAACTGACATCATACAGTGTATATGGGTATGTGATTGAGAAGTAAAGGCTGATATCATATGCAAATAAGGATAACAGGAAATAGTTTACCTGTCAGATCCATAGAGAAGGGAATAATTTATGACCAAACAAGAGATAGATATGGAAAAAGTTTTCCATAAAAAGTCAATACAACCAAGATTAGAAGGAAAGCAGAAAGCCAGGAAACAATTTTTACAGTCAATATTTCTGATAAAGGCATCATTTCTAAGATACAGAGAGAGTTGGGTCAATTTATAAGAATGCAAGTCACTTCTTAATTGATAAATAGTCAAAGGATAAGAACAGGCAGTTTTCAGATAAATAAAATTTAGCTATCTATAGCAACAGAAAAACAATTCTAAATAATTATTGGTTAAAGGAATGCATATAAAAACAACTCTGAGGTATCACCTCACACCTATCAGATGAGCTAACAGGACAAAACAGGAAAATGACAAGTGTTGGAGAAGATGTGGGGAAATTGGAGCACTGATGCATTGTTGGTGGGATTGCGAACTGATTCAAACATTCTGGAGAGCAATTTGAAACTATGCCCTAAGGGCTATAAAATCTTTGATCCAGGGTTACCAGTGCTGTCTGCCTTCAAAAAGATCATTAAAAAGTCAAAAGACAGCTTGTATAAAAATAATTATAGCAACTCTTTTTGCAATGGTCAAGAATTGGAAATTGAGGGGATATCCATCAATCGGGAAATGATTGAACAATTGATATATTAATGCAATGGAACACAGTTGTGCTATACGGAATGAAGAACAGGCAGATTTCAGAAAAACCTGGGAAGAATTGCATGAACTGATGCTGAGTAAATTGAGCAGAACTAGGAGAACATTGTATACAGTAATGCTAATATCATATGATGATCTACTTCGATAGACTTGGTTCTCAGTAATATAATGTTCTCAGATAAGTCCAAAACACTCATGATGGAAATCCTATCAACTTGCAAAGAAAGAACTATGGAGTCTGAATGCAGATTGAAGCATAGTAACATTTTACTGTTTTCTTTCTCGTGGTTTTTCCCTTTTGTGCAGATTCTTCTTGGACAACATGGCTAATGTGCAAATATATTTAATATAATTGTACATGTATCATCGGTATCAGATTACCTGCTGTCTCCGGAGAGGCTGAGGAAGGAAGGAGAGAGAAAAAGTTTGTAGCTCAAATTCTTATAGAAGTGAATCTTGAAAACTTTCTTTACATGTAATTGGGGGGAAAAAAACTAATTATCATCAAAAAGAAAGAGACTAACAAACAAGTGCTCCAGTCCCTTGTGATTGACCAACAGTATGCCTCACTGCCCTGGAATAGGAACTCAGAACCATATGGGAAATGAAATATTCAATCAGGGTCACCTGTACCCAGTTCCAGCAAAACGTCCCCTGTATATTCTTTTTGTCTATTTTTCTTTCTTCCTTATCACCTTTGCATTGGGAGTTCCCTAAAGCTACTGCTGCTGTTCTCTCTCTGTGTGTGGGAACCTGAAAGACTCCCATCCCATTCTCAGCAACTTCTCCTGTGACCTCTGAAGCTTTCTTATTCTGGTAAAAGATTTTACCCTGGCTTTTTATTGACACTGAAAATTCAAAATTCGATTTCTTTGAAGGGAAATTTGAGAAATTTCATAGAGATTGCCTCTAATCTGTCATTTTGACTTCTCCCCTTTCCCCTTCAGTTCTTTCTCTTAATTTCTTAACGTAAACAACTTGTTGTAAGAGCTACATGACTTGATCATGAAATCATCGATTAAGAGCTCCAAGAAAATTTAGCCTTACTATTACTTATTTAATCTCCCTCCAATTACAATCGGAGAATTACAGGCAGAGAGGTGGTGTCTTGCCAAGGTCACACAGGTAATAAGAGGCAGAATACTAATTTAACTCCATGCCTTTTACACCAAATTCAATTGCTTTGCCCTATGTTCCAGTTTTCTTACACACAGTTTGGAAGTTGCTAACATTATTTAATGTTTCCATCAGAAATTTTCATACGGAAAAACATAAAGCAATATTTTATTGTTGTTATTTATTGCATTTTTCTTCCATGCAAAAGAAGCTCTCTTATTTTTTTAAATTATCCTCCATTTTGAGTATCTCTCAATCTTCTTTTTTCTTTGCTCATATCTCCCAAAAAAGCCAAGTTCATTGAATCTTAGAAACCTTGAATCACAATGTGACCAAAGGCAACAAAGTATGGGTATGTATGAGAGATTTGCTGGAGTATAAGTTTAATGGAAAGGAGTAGCGTAAGGTTCAACTGAATAGATGGAACCAATTTTTTTCCAAGCCTTGAGTATCAGAAGGAGTTTGGTTTTTCAGAAAGCAGTATGGTCGATGGGTTTTTCTTTCTTTTTTTTTCTTATAAGGAAATGACATTATCAGGACAATACTGAAATTATGAAGTTCAATTGCCAGATTAAGCAAATTTCAACATTATATAATTTTCTTGTTCTTTATCTAGCATACTAAAATTCTTAGTATATCAGTCTTTCAAATTATAACTTTACTGGTGTTTTTGCTATGCTTGACAAAACTATTCTGTTCTATATTCCGCTCTATTGTTACAAAGTCCAAAACATCACTTGATGGATTATAGTTAATAAACAACTCATTTCCAAGAAAGTCTTTCCAGTTTGTTAGTCAAAAGATAAGACATAAGTCTACTGAAATACATTTTCTTTTAAGATAGCATACTATGTAATTTTTTTTTTTGCTGTTTTTTTTTGACATATGAATTCTTTTGCCACAGGCTTTTCTGATTGCAAGTGCAGGTGAAGAAGCAAGAAGATTTAGTTAGTTTCCTTGGAATGTTATAAATCTCCGGTATTTCTCTTCAGTTTAACCAATATCCCAAGCAGTTTATAATCTTCCATAAGTATCATGAGCTGAATGTTTTCACACCAGATTATAGATATTGTTTGAAACAAACAAATCAGCCATTCCTTTTAATGTCAATGAAGAACTCATGAAACTCATTCTGAAGGGTTCACTTTTTTTCCAATAATGCTTGCCTGTTGGAAAAAAAAAATGCTCTGCTGCAGAAAACATCCAACATTTTTATTCATTGGATTTCTAAAAGGAAGCAGTTATTTAATGGTCTTCTAATTTCTACTTACTTATCATACCCACATAGAATAGTGGGGAAAATACTTCATGAGATTAATAAAAAGTTCAAATATACAGAAATGTTCTAGAGTCATCATCCTTCATACTTTGGGTATGTTATCATTGCTATTTTTTTAATTTTTATTTGAAAATGAACTAGCTGAAGGCATTAAAATAATCTATGTTATAATAGTCTTCTGGGATTATTAGGTGAGATAAAGAAACTTAAAATAGGTTACTAAGAAATATTAAAGAAATTTAAAATATTAAGAAATTATTAAATATATCTTCCACTCACAATACAGAACTTTGCTTAATTAAGGATCTAAACACAAGCCTGTATGTTGACTCTTCTATTACTTAATGATTGTTTTTCTCTTTCTCTGTGCTTCAATGGGAGCCTATTTCTGAACGGGCTCAAACTACTTCATATATTCACTTAAATTTGTATTGGGTACTTGCTGTGTTCAAGACGCTGTCTTTGGTGCTTAAGAACATGAAGAAAACGAAGTATTAAAATATAATTTCTTTCCTTTTAAAAAAATCATTTATTTTTCTCTTCCACTTTCACTTCCATAAGATTTTGAGTTTTATATTTTCTACCCTATTCCCTCCTCCCCCTCCCCAAGATGGCATGAAAACTGATATAGACCCTACTTATACATTCACATTAAACATATTTTCACATTACCAATGGGAAGTACTCTGAGAATGAAGAAACAAAACAACAACAACAACAAAACAGAAAGTTTTTTCTCTGGATGATAGCATTTTCCATCATGAGTCTTTTGAAGTTGTCTAGATACCTTCATTTCTGAGAACAGCTAGGTCCATCAAAGTCAGTCGTCACACAATGTGGCTGTTATCTTGTACAATGTTCTCCTGGTTCTGCTCACTTCACTCAGCATCAGTTCCTATAAATCTTTTGAGCTTTGTCTGGAATCCACCTGCTCATCATTACTTTAGCATAAGTGTATTCCATTACATTCATAAACCACAATTTGTTCAGTCATTCTTCAATTGATAGGGATCCCCTCATGTTCCAGTTCTTGGCCACCACCAAAGGAGCTGCTATAAATGTTTGCACATGTGGGTCATTTTTCCATTTTTATGATCTCTTTGGGATACAGACATAGAAGTGGTATTGCTGGATCAAAGAGTATACACAGTTTTATAGCCCTTTGAACATAGTTACAAACTCTCCAGAATGTCTTGGTCAGTTCACAACTCCACCAACAATGCATTAGTGTTCCAATTTTCCCACATCTTCTCTAATATTTATCATTTTCCTCTTTTGTCATATTAGTAATTTCTTCTGGAGAACTTAGATTTAGAAAGACCTGTAATCAAACTCCACTTCAGTCACTTATTGACTATGTTAACTTGAATAAATCATTTAAAGTTTTTCAGATTCAGTTTTCTCTTCTGCAAAATAGGAAGTGATAGTAACTCGTGCCATGTAGGTTTTGGGATGACCAATCAATAAAGTATATAAAGTCCTTTGAAAATTTTAAAGCAATGCAGAATATGAGCTAATAATGTTAATACTTGGTCCTTGTCTTCATAAAGCTTATAATATAGTGGAGAAGAGAAAATACATGTTTGAATTAGCATGTTCAAAATTGATTGCAAAAATACAGTTAAAGGTCCATGTAATATATCAGTAGAGAGAAACAAAAAGGTCAGATGGATCAGCAAAGGCTCTGCGGAAGAAATAATCCTTGAATGAGACCTTAGAAAAGGAGTTAACTGAGAGGAACTGACAATAAGCAAGTCCAAGCCAGGACTTGGTGTCTTTTAGTGCTAACCTTAAAAAGTATCTTTGAAATAGCGGGAAATATGGCTGGAGAGGAAATTTAGAATCAAAGTACAGAGAGTCTTGAATTATACGTTGAGATTGTATTTGAGTCAATAGGCAATAAGTAGGAATGGAAGGCTTTCAGAGTTCTACTTAAGTTTTACATAGGAATGGTAAATAGAGTGACAAGAAAGGTTATAAACCCAGTTCTCCCCATCCCTGATATAAATCAAAGTAAAAAGAATAGCCAACGAGTAAAAAAGAAAATAAATTGCTAAGAGGTTGCAGTCATAGTACTTTGAAAGAAAAGAAAAATAGCAAAGGTTCTAGAGAACTCTCACTTTCATGCCACCTTCTCTATGGCCTCAGTCCTATCCTCGGCTACTTTGGGAGCTTCATGGATTTTACTAATGGGTCAAAGAAAGCTTATAGTCAGTTACAGGTGGGGCAGACAACCACCAATATACCACAATTCTTCACATTCACTATCTCTTACTTACAATTTGACACTCTAGGCCCCATATAAAGGGCTTTTTACTTGGACTTCTTACTCATAATGATGATTATGAGAGCTACTATGTCATAAAATTTTGAAAGAAATTGAAAATGGGTGGAGAGTCTCCTAGGACTTTCACTTATCACTTCTAATAGAGTCTCCCTTTAACAGTAATCTCGAAGTTCCTTAGTCTTGGTTTTGAACTTAAATGAGCTTCCAGGAACAAGGAGAAAATCATGATGAGTAGTTTTAGCGAAGTCATCATGTCACATCAGCAGAAGGACGTGAATGCATTAATAGAACAATGGCTAAAAGCAGGAAGCAGAGAGGTTTCCCAGAAAATGAATTCTAAACTGAATTTGACAAGTATTGTTGACTGTAGACACAAACTGTCAAAATTAGACAGTAACAATTTCCCCATCTTTTTATGGAGCCAGCACCACCTCCCTCCCCCATTTTTGAGTTAATACCTTCATCACCCAGTGTTTTGCTATCCTTTCCCAGTTCTTACAGGAGTATTTGAGAATTTGGATATCTTCAATTAATTTTATGATTTTACTATTTCAGTGTTGTTTTTTAAAAAAGAAAAGGCTTGCTGACTAATAAATTAAAACTGTTACAATGGTTACTGAATTTTAAGGGAGGGAAGAGGAGAAAGAGGAAAAAGAGAAGGAAGGGAAGCAAAGTGGAAAAAAAATATCAATGTGTTTTTCCATAGGGTTCATGAGGTAAATATCAGCCTTGCAAGGGTATATGAGACCTTTAGAAAGACCCTCAAAATATGAGCCCAGAAAATCAAACTGTGGAGTTGAGCAAAGCTATTTGGCTTCTATTCTAATTAATTAATCAATTAAAAATTTTATTTTAGTTGTCAACATTCACTTCCATAAGATTTTGCATTCCAAATCTCCACCATGCTTCCACTCCAAGACAATGTGGGTTACACCTTCCCCCAATTTGCTGTCCCTTCTCTTATCCCAGTCCCCTCTATTTAATTGTATGGCAAGATGAATTTATATATCTCATGACCTGTATGTTTTATTTCACAGTTGCATGTATAAGAAATTTTTAACACTTTTTTTTTAAAACTCTTGAGTTCTTATTTCTGCTTCCAGAGGCCAAGATGGCAGAGTTATCAGTAATTGACATCACCCCCCCAGCTTTGCTGACCTTGATGAGTGCAGAGAATACCTCCCCATAAAAACACCAGAACAGGGGGGACAGAAAAAGGGGTAAGCAGAATCTTAGTCCCTGATGCTTAGAAAGATCACTAAGGATAGTACCCCTTTCTGCAACCAAAGGCAACAAGTTCAGGATCAAAGTTGTGCCAGACAGCTCACCTCAAGAAACTGAGAGAAGATCTGGAGCCCCAGGGGGGGCTGGGTGAAGCCAGCAACTGCCAAGACCAAGAGCCCAGGAGTGCCTCAGCACCCCAAGGGAATCGAGAAGACACTAGCACAGACAGCTGATGCAGGGATCTTCTTCAAAAGCCAGGAAAAGGGTTTTATCATGAGTAAGAAGCAAAGCAGAAAACATAGGCCCATAGAATCTTTCTGTGGGGACATAGATCAAAACAGAAATACCAAAGAGGTCAACATTGATATTGTACTCCCATCTGAAACTTCAGAAGGGAATATGAAATGGTCTGAAACACAAAGAGCCTGCTTGGAAGAGTTCAGAAAGCATTTAAAATGCAAATTAGAGGAATAGAAGAAAAACTGGCCAATGATTTTAAAAATATGAAAAATAAATTCGCTGAAGAATTCACTCCTTAAAAAGGAAAATTGGACAAATGGAAAAGGAAGTATAAAACCTAACTGGTGAAAATAACTTCTTAAAAGGAATAAATGATCAGATGGAAAAGGAGATGCAAACGTTAACTGAAGAAAACAATCTGATAAAATATAGAATCAGGCAAATACAAGTTAATGACTTTATGAAACATCAAGAATCAGTCAAGCAGAATCTAAAGAATGAAAAGATAGAAGACTAAGTAAAATATCTACTAGGAAAAAGTACTGTCTTGGAAAATAGATCACGGAGAGAAAAATCTAAGGATTGTTGGTCTACAAGAAAGTCATGAAAAAACAAAGAGCCTGAACAATTTCATTAAAGAAATCATCAAGAAAAGACACCCGAAGTCCTAGATCCAGAGGACAAAACAGTCATCAAAAAATCTACCATTCACTTCTCCAAATGGAATGCAAGCTAAAAACATCACAGAATGGCATCGCCAAATTCCAGAACAATCAAGTGAAGGAGAAAATGCTGCAGGCAACCAGAATGAAAAAAAAAAAATCAAATATCGAGGAGATAGTCAGGATCACACAAGAACTTGCAGCTTCTACGTTAAAAGATTGAAGGAATTGGAATACAATATTCCACAAGGCAAAGGAATTGTAACAACAAACAAGGATTAATTACAGCAAAGTTGAGCATAATATTTCAGGCAAGGAGATGGACATTCAATGACATAAGGGATGTCCCAATCTTCCTGATAAAAAGGCAAGAAATCAGTAGAAAATCTGATCTACAAACATAGGTGTCAAGAGAGGGATAAAAAGGTAAATAGAACAAAAAAAAAGAAAAACAACTTGTTACACAATATGGGAAAAGTACTTAGAACCCTATAAGGGAACATGACACTTGTTAATCTTGAAAATTGTATATTTATTATGAAATGTAAAGCAAATATACAGAGATAGAGTGATTAGGTATAAATTAAATGATGTGATGATGAAAAATGTGATTTAAGGTTGTGAAGGCATTGTAGTGGGAAATGTGAAAAGGAGAGGCAGAAAAACAAATATATTCCATCACAGGAAGAGGAACAAAAATATATTACAGTAGAGGGAAAAAAGGGCAGGGAAATGAGAATTGTTTAATACTTCTCAGCTGATTGAATTCAAGGAGGGTATAACAATCTCAGTTAAGTACAGAAATGCAATTGACTCTATAGGCAGTAGGAGGAGAAGGGGGAAAGAAAAGGTAGGTGAGGCTAAAAGGGAGGGAAAAAGTAGGAAGGGAAGGGGTATTAAAAGGAAGGGGGCTTGAAAGAAGGGAGGGAAGACTGAGGGAGGCAGTGGTCAAAAATTAAAATTCTATTTTGGAGGTTAAGGGAGAAGGGAGAACTGAAAGATTAAGCAAGAGGAAAGGGGAAGAAGGGAAAGACACAGATAGTAATCATAACTGTGAATGTGAATCAGATGAACTCTCCCATAAAATGCAGAGAGTAGAAGGGATTAAAAAGCACAGTCCCAACAATATGTTGTTTACAAGAAAGACAGTTGAAACTAGAACATGCACACAGGGTAAAGGTAAAAGATTGTCCTAGAATATTTTGTGCTTCAGATGCCTCCCAAAAAAGCAGGGATAGCAAACCTAATCTCAGACAAAGCAAAAGCAGAATTAGATTTAATCAATGGAGATACAGAAAACGAAGCCTTTCTAAAAGGCACCATAGACAACGAAGCAATTTCATTACAAAACTTATGCTCCAAGTGGTATAGTATCCAAATTCTTAGAGGAGAAGTAAAGGGAATCACAGGAAGAAATACACAGCCAAACTATACCAGCAGGGGACCTCAACCTACACCTCTCTGAACTTGATAAATCTAACCTCCAAAAACACAAGAAAAAAGTTAAAGAGGTGAATAGAATTCTGGATAAGGTAGATATGACAGATCTCTGGAGAAAATTGAATGGAGATAGAAAGGAATATACTTTTTCTCAATGGTTCATGGCACATATACAAAAACTGACCATATACTAAGCCATAAAAATGTCTCAGTCCAATGCAGAAATGCAGAGAAAGTCAATGCATCCTTCTCAGATAATCATGCAATAAAACTTACATGTAATCAAAAGTCATCGTAATATATATGAAAAACTCATTGGAAACTAAACAATCTAATTGTGGAAATGAGTGGGAATAAACAACAAATTATAGAAACTATCAACAATGTCATTCAAGAGAATGACAATAATGAGACAACATACCAAATTTTATGGGATACTGCAAAAGCAGTTCTTAGAGGAAACTTTATATCTTTCTATGCCTACATGAATAAAATAGAGAAAGAAGAGATCAATGAATTAGGCATGCAGCTGAAAAAACTGGAAAAAATATTGAAAATCCCCAAGTAAATACCAAATAAGAGATAATGAAAGCCAAAGGAGAGATTAATAAAATTGAAATTAAGAAAACTATTGAAATAATAAGTAAGACTAAGAAGTTTTATTTTGAAAAATAGAAAAAAATTGAAAAAACTTTGGTAAATTTGATTTTTAAAAAAAGAAAGAAAATCAAATCACCAATATCAAAAATGAAAAGGTGAACTCAATTTCAATGATGAGGAAATTAAAATTATAATAAGAAATTACTTTGTCCAACTGTATGCCCATAAATTCGACATTATGAATGAGAGGGATGATTATTTTAAAAGATATAAATTGCCCACATTAACAGAAGAGGAAGTTGAATGCTTAAATTACCGTCCTTGGAGAAAGAAATTGCACAAGTCATCAATGAACTCCCTAGGCAAAACTCTAAAGGGCTAGATGGATTCACAGGTGAATTCTATCAAACACTTAAAGAAGAGACAATTCCAATATTATATAGACAATTAGGAAAAATTGGGGAAGAAGGAGCTCTCCCAAAAACTTTTTATGGTACCAATATAGTTTTGATACCTAAGCCTGGAAGAGCCAAAACAGAGAAAGAAAATTTTAGACCAAATTCTCTAATGAATATAGATGTGTAAATTTTAAACAAGTTTTAGCAAGAAAGAATACAGCAACTTATCATGAGAATAATGCATTTTGATCAGGTAGGATTTATGCCAGGAATGCAGGGCTAGTTTAATTTTAGAAAAACTTTGTTGTCAACAGCAAAGCTAACAGAAATCATATGATTATCTCATAGATGCATAAAAAGCTTTTTACAAAGTACAGCATCCATTTCTCCTGAAACACTGGAAAGCATAGAAATAAATGGAACTTTCCATAAAATAATAAGCAATATCTACCTAAAACCTTCAGCAGACATTATATGCACAGGAGATAAGCTACATGCATTTTGAATAAGATCAGGGGTGAAACAAGGATGTCCATTATCACAATTGTTATTGACTATCCTACTGGAAATGTCAGCTGAAGCAATAAGAAGAAAACGAAATTGAAGGAATTAGAATAGGCAAAGAAGAAACTAAGTTGTCAGTCTTTGCAGATGATATACTGAGACAATTGCAGAGAATCAAGTAAAAAAAACTACTCAAAATAATAAACAACTTTGGCAAAGTAGCAAGTTACAAAATAAGCACACACAAAATCCTCTGCATTCATATATATTACTAGGAAAATCCAACAGCAAGAGATACAAAGAGAAATCCCATTTAAAGCTACGGTACACACTATAAAATATTTGGGAGTCTACTTGCCAAAACAAATGCAGGGACTATAAGAACAGAATTACAAAATACTTTTCACACAAATGAAGTCAGATCTAAGTAAAGAGAAAAGCATCAGTTGCTTGTGGATGAGCAGAGCTAACATAAGAAGAATTACAACTCTACCTAAATTACTTTATCTATTCAGTTCCATACCAAGGAAACTATCATATAATTATTTTGTCGAGCTAGAAAAATAATACTGAAATTCTTTTGGAAGAATAAAAGGTTCAGAATATCAAGGGAACCAATGAAAAAAAGTGTTAGGGAAGATGTCTTTGCTCTACCTGATCTCAAAATGTATTATAAAGCAGCAATTATCAAAACTGCTAGATACTGGCTTGTAAATAGGAGGGTAGACCATTGGAATAGTTTAGGCACTCAAGGTGCAGTAGTCAATGAATCTAGTAATCTACTGTTTGATAAACCCAAGCACCCCAGTTTCTTGGATAAGAACTCACTGTTTGACAAAAAATTCTGGGAAATTTGAATAACAGTGTGGTGGAAACTTATAGACCAATTCTTGACATCATGTACAGGAATAAAGTCCAAATGGGTACATGATCTAGGTGTAAAGACTGATTCTATAAACAAACTAGTGGTGCAAGGAATTGTGTATTCATTAGATTTATAGAGAAGGGAAGAATTTTTGACTAAACAAGAGAGAGAAAATATTATGAAATGAAAATAGATAATTTTTATTACATTAAATAGAATTTTTTTTGCACAAACCAACCCAATGCAACCAAGATTAGGAGGGAAGCAGAAAACTGGGAAAGAATTTTTGCAACTAGTGTCTGTGATACAGGCCTCATTACTAAAATATATGGAGAACTGAGTCAAATGTACAAGAATACAAGTCATTCCCCAATTCATAAATGGTCAAAGGATATGGACAGGCAATTTTCAAAGGAGGAAATTAACATTATCTATAGTGATTTGAAAAAAAATGCTGTAAATCACGATCAATTAGAGAGATGCAAATCAAAAAACTCTGAGATACCAAATCATAGCTATCAGGTTGACTAACATGACAAAACAGGATGATGATAAATGTTGGAGAAGATATTGCACAATTGAAACACTAATTCTTTGCTGGTGGAGCTCTGAGCTGATCCAAGCGTTTTGGAGAGCAATTTGGAAGTATGCCCAAAGGGGCACAAAACTGTGCATATTCTTTGACCCAGAAATACTGCTTCTAGGGCTGTATCTCCAAGAAATCATAAATATGGGAAAGGATCCCACATGCACAAAAATATTCATAGTAGCACTCTTTGTGATGGCCAAAGACTGGAAATCAAGGCGATGATCTTCAATAGAGGAATTGCTGAAGAAATTGTGGCATACGAACTTAATGGAATGCTGCTTAGCTATAAGACGTGGTGAGCAGAAAGACTTCGGAGAGGCCTGGAAAGATGGACACGAACTGATACTGAGCAAAAGTAGCAGAACCAGGAGAACTTTGTACACAGCAACAACCACAGAGTGGAGTATTTTTTCTAGTAGTCTTAGAACTTTGTTGCAATGCAAGGACTTAACCAATTCCCAATGGCCTTCTAAGGCAAAATGTCTTCTACATCCAGAGAAAGAACTATGGAATTCAATAGCAGAATGCAGATCATTTTCTTTTGTATAACGTTTTGATTTGTTTTATGGCTTCTCCCATTCATTTTAATTCTTCTATACAACATGACTAAAGGGAAAATGTATTAAATAGGACTGTATATGTAAAACCTATACAAAATTGTATGCTGTCTCAGGGAGTGAGGGAGGGCAGAGGGAGCAGGGAAAGGGAGTGAGGGAGGGGAAAAAATTTAAGTTATAAGGAAGTGTTTGTAGAACACTGAAAAGAAAAAAATATTAAAAAAGGTACACACACAAAAAAAGAAAGACAGAAAAGAAATCAATCTTGAGAGCAGTATGAACCAGGAAAAATGCAGGGTGCTGGCTAGTGTTTGTGAAAGAGTTAATTTGTGATGTGGGACGAGGGACTGTTTGTGATTTGTTTAATGGAGGAGCTGGTTTGTGGGAAACCTAGCAGTGGGAAGGTTTGGGGCTGGTGCTGTTCCCTGCATTTTTATTGTGTATAGATTTTTGTTTCTGTGACAGATTTGGCTTTCTGGTATCTGATTAAATATTTTGGTTCTGTCTTCAAAAATATTTAAAAAATAAAACTCTTAGTTCCAACTTCTCTCCCTTCCTCTCTCTCCACTGACCCTCTTTGGTTCAGCAAGCAATTTGATATAGGGTACACATGTGTAGTCAGGCAAGACACTTCCCTAACAGTCAAGTTGTGAAAGACTAAATGAATTTTTCTCCTTCCTATAGTGCCCCCATATATTCTATTCTCTCTTTTGACCTTGTCACTCCACAAAATTTACTTCTAATTTCTCTCTCCTCTCCTTTGCCCTCCATTCTATAGAGTGTTAGTGACATGCCTGAGGACAGTGAGAGGTCAAATTATTTTCTTTCATATCATAGTTGATACTTGAACCAATTGTTTTTATCTTGGGGATCATCTTTTTATCCATTTGATCACGCTCCATCTGAAAATGAAGGTCAGGTATTGAATATATAAATGAAGTTCATACAGATAAATATAAATAAGTTATTCCCCATGGAAAAGTGGCTAAAGTATATGAGCAGCGAGTCTCAAAAGAGGCGATTGAGACAATCCACAATACTTTGAAAGGATACTTTGCATCACTAATACCAAGTAGTACAAATTAATAAAACATTGTATTTTAACCTCACACCCATCAGATTGGGAAATATGACAAAAAAGGAGAATGGTAGGTTGAAATTTCAACGGGAAAACGTCCATTAATAGTGGAGTAATCAATCAAATAATTCTATAAAATGATGTGGAATTACATCAAAAATTTGGTTAAACTCTATCTACCATTTGACCTAGTCATACCAATAGTGATATGTTTACCTAAAGAGGTTAAAGACCAAGGCAAAGACCACATAAACACAAAATATGTGTAGCCACATATTCTGTAGCAGAAAATAAATGGAAGTAAAATTGGTGGTCATCCCTTAAGGAACAGTCAAATAAATTATGATATCATAACCTAATGAAATATGAATGCTACATAAAATATTTTGAGAAGACTTATATGAACGATGTAAAACAAAATAAGAAAAAACAGGAGAACAATCTACCCAAGGACCACAGTGATTTAAGGAAAATAACATTGAAAGGAAGGAAAATATTTATTCATTAAATGACCAGTCTTGACTCCAAAGGTCTAATGATTGAACTTTCCCTCTTTTTCTTGGACAAAGACTTTGTTCATGAAATTAAGTATATATTTTCAGATATGATCAATATGTTGCTTTCTTTTACCTTATAAAATTTGTATTTTAAATGATTCCATTAGTGTACATATTTAGAGGAGGAGGGGAATCTTTGGTGACAGTGGTATTTAAAAATAATAGTAATACATTTTTTATAAGATCAGAACAGTAACCGAGGGAAGTTTAGAAAAAGGATGGTAAGGTAATCAAAGTTTATGTCATTCAGAACTGTTTGGGTTATAAAGAGCTTTAGGCTATAAAAGAAAAGACATATTACCAAAAACAGGTCATCATTTGAATTGGCTCTCCACAGTTCATATAACAAAGATGATGGAGGACAGCTGGTCCTTTGAATTTAAAGATAGATTTCATGATACCACAAACTCCTGAGTGGACGGTTGTAAATTCAGTGGTAGGAGCTTAGGTTTACTGAGAAGTAAGACGTTAACTACAGAATCATTAGTTACTGTGTTTGCTAGACCTGTAGTCTCATTTCAATCAGGCAAGTCACTTCACCTCTCTCTGGGCCTTCTTATAGCATTATTATGAGGTTTGAAGGGATATCTGCGGGCTTTGAAGTCTTGAATTAATGTTTATTTTGGAGTACATATCTATTGCTATCAATTGGTCAGCAAGTATTTATTAAATGCCAGGCACCATGCTAATAGGCAAAAATACAGTTCCTACCCTCTGGGAGCTCACATTCTGGTACTGGAGACAGCATGGAAAGAAATGTCTATTGGGGGAGATGGGGAAGGACACCTACATAAGAGAGGATTTGAACTCAGTCTTCAAAAAGTCCAGAGAAGGTAGGATGTAGCAGTAAGGATGGAGCGAATTCCAGGTATGGGGGGCAACTTGCGCAAAGGAAAAGAGTTAGATGACAAAATGTCACTTGTTAGAAACAACAAGCACACCAGTAATGATAAATTACTGATTATATATGGAGGGGAATACAATGTAACAAGACTAGAAAGGTAAGAAGGATGAAGGATTTTAACTGCAAAACAAGCTTTTTGTAGTTGATCATAGAGGTATTAGAGAACCATTAGAATTTATTAAGTAAGGAGATAACATGGTCATTTCAGGAAAATCACCTTTGTAGAAGAGCAGAGGATTAATTGGAAGGAAGAATCAAAGCAAGAAGATGAATGGTGTTTCCATTGTACAGGGATGAAGTCATACTGGGTTTGAACCAGGGTGAACCATGTCAGTGGAAAGGGAGGTAAATGAGATATTTGAAGACAGAAAGGGTAAGATTTGGCAATTGATTGGATATGTGGAGTGTGTTCAAACAGAATTGAGGATGGCACTTAGGCTATAATTGTGGTCATTATAAGGATGGTAGTGCCTTCAACAGTAGTAGGGGAGTAGAGAAGAGAAGAAGATTTTGAGCAAAAGATAATGAATTCTGTTCTAGACATGGTGAGTTTGAAACGATTACAGAACATCCAGTCTGACATGTGCAAAAGGCACTTGGTGATGAGGAACTTGAGATTAAGACTGAGATTAGAGATGGATAAAGATATATGAGCATTATCTTCATAGAAATAATCAGTGAATTCACGAATATGCTGAGATAGTAAAGCAGTTCTTCTGGAAAGACTTGGACAAGCTAACTTCAAGGGGAATCTAAGTAACTAATGACCTGTTACAGTAAGCATCCCAACATACACATGGGGCCTGATAACACAGGTTCTTAGATTTGCATTAAGAAATGGAAAGGCAACTTGTGAGGGGTTAACAATCATTTTAATCAAGCACATATATCATTCTCCTAGTTCATGGGAGTCAGCAGCCTGAACTTCAAAGAAAATGCAGAGAAATCAACGATCAACGAACATGGCTTCCTCTGCCTGACTATCAACAGATGGGGCCAACTGTCTGGACATTGGTAACAGAGAAGGAAATATCAACACCTGTATTTCCGACCTGGGGACTCTTTTAGCAGCTTTCCAGAGTCCATATCTAACCAGGCAAACACTTCCCATAAGTCTCAAAATAAAACCTCAACTCAGAGAATTCACACCTTTTTTTAGAGCCAGAGGGCATCACAACCCTTGAGAACATTAACAAAATTCATCTCTTTCCTGTTTACCCTTTCATGCTTGTCTCCTGATTCATGTGCTTAAAAGTCAAATTTTCTATTCAGCTCTTTTTTTTAAAATCAAGAATGCTTGAAAGTACTCTATTTCATTGAATGATTATTTTTTCCCTTGAAGTATTCTACTCAGTTTTGCTGGATAGGTGATTCTTGGTTTTAATTATAGCTTCTTTGATTTCCACAGTATCATATTCCAAGACCTTAGATCCCTTAATGTAGAAGCTACCAGGTCCTGTGTTATGATGATTGTATTTCCACAATACTCGAATTGTTTTTTTCTGACTACTTGAAATATTTTCTTCTTGACCTGGGAACTCCGTAATTTGGCTTCAATATTCCTAGGAGCTTTTCTTTTCTAATCTCTTTCAGAAGGTGACTGGTGGATTCTTTCAATATTTATTTTGCCCTCCAGTTCCAGAATATGAGGGCAGTTTGAATTAATAATTTTTTGAAAGATGATATTTAGACTCTTTTTTTTGATCATGACTTTCATGTACTCCCGTATTTTTTAAATTATCTCTCCTGGATCTATTTTCCAGGTTAGTTGTTTTACCAATGAGATATTTCACATTTTCTATTTTTTTTCATTCACGGTTTTGTTTTGCAATTTCAAAGTCATTAGCTTCAATCTGCTCTGTTCTAATTTTTAAAAAAACTGTTTCATTCATTTTTGAATCTCCTTTTCGACTTGCCTAATTCTTCAGGAGCCAAGATGGTGGAGTAGAAAGACACACATATGCTAGATCCTAACACACAGCCCGTAAAATACCTGTAAAAAAGAATTCCCAACAAATTCTGGAGCAGCAGAAGCCACAGAACAATGGAATGGAGGAGATTTCTGTTCTAGAGACACCTGACAAACCGGTACCAAAGATCTGTCACACACTAGACCCAGAGCAGAGCCCAGCCCTACCTTGGATGCATGGCCCTGAGAGGAGCAAATCCGAGCAAGCTTCAGGAACAGAATCTCCAGCCACTGCGAAGGTCCCTCCACCCACAGGTGCAGAGGTCAGTGAGAGAGCCCTTTGGGCTGGCCGAGAAGGGAGCAGGGTGTCTCCATAACTCAGGCTCCCTCGTGAGGCAGCAGTGGGGGCAGCATCAGACAGGAGCTCCCAAAGCAGGCAGGAGCTCGGATCCATTATTGAAGATCTCCTCATAAACCCCCTGAGGGAACCGAGCCCCGTGAGGTGGCCCTGTCCCCACCTGAGCAGCTGAACTTAATATCACACTGAATAGCAGCCCCACTCCCACTGAAAGCCCTGAGGCTGGGAAGCAGCATTTGAATCTCAGACCCCAAGCACTAGCTGGGGAGATCTGTAGGCCAGGTGGGTGTGGAAAGGAATCTTAGAAGTCAAGTAACTGGCTGGAAAAATGCCCAGAAAAGGGAAAAAAAATAAGACCATAGAAGGTTACTTTCTTGGTGAACAGATATCTCCTCCCTTCCTTTCTGATGAGGAAGAATAATGCTTACCATCAGGGAAAGACATAGAAGTCAAGGCTTCTGTATCCCAAACATCCAAAATAAATATTCAATGGGCTCAGACCATGGAAGAGCTCAAGAGGGATTTTGAAAATCAAGTAAGAGGGGTGGAGGAAAAATTGGGAAGAGAAATGAGAGAAATGCAAGAAAAGCATGAAAAACGGGTCAGCACCTTGCCAAAGGAAACCCAAAAAAATGCTGAAGAAAATAACACCTTGAAAAATAGGCTAACTCAACTGGCAAAATAGGTTCAAAAAGCCAATGAGGAGAAGAATGCTTTCAAAAGCAGAATAAGCTAAATGGAAAAGGAAGTTCAAAAGCTCACTGAAGAAAATAGTTCTTTAAAAATTAGAGTGGAACAGATGGAGGCTAATGACTTTATGAGAAACCAAGAAATCACAAAACAAAACCAAAGCAATGAAAAAAATGGAAGATAATGTGAAATACCTCATTAGAAAAACAACTGACTTAGAAAATAGATCCAGGAGAGACAATTTAAAAATTATGTGACTACCTGAAAGCCGTGATCAAAAAAAGAGCCTAGACATCATCTTTCATGAAATTATCAAGGAAAACTGCCCTGAAATTCTAGAACCAGAGGGCAAAATAAGTATTCAAGGAATCCACTGATCACCACCTGAAAGAGATCTAAAAAGAGAAACTCCTAGGAACATTGTGGCCAATTTCCAAAATTCCCAGGTCAAGGAGAAAATATTGCAAGCAGCTAAAAAGAAACAATTCCAGTATTGTGGAAATACAATCAGGATAACACAAGATCTAGCAGCTTCTACATTAAGGGATCGCAGGGCGTGGAATATGATATTCCAGAAATCAAAGGAACTAGGACTAATTCCTCGATTCTTCTCATTGACTTTTTGGGTTTCTTTTGGCCTTTTAGTTAGTCTATTTTTAAAGGTGTTAATTTTTCAGCATTCTTTGGGTCTCCTTTAGCAAGCTGTTGACTTGCTTGTCATGGTTTTCTGGCATTGCTCTCATTTCTGCTTCCAATTTTACTTCCACCTCTCTTACTCGATTTTCAAAATCCTTTTTGAGCTCTTCCATGGCCTGAGAGCATTGCATATTTATTTTGAAAGTTTTGGATGCAGAAGCCTTGACTGTGAGGTCTTCTGCTGATGGTAAGTATTGTTCATCCTCATCCAAAATGATACAAGAAAATACCTGCTCACCAAGAAAGTAACTTTATATTACCTTATTCTTTTTTTCCTTTTCAGGTCATTTTCCTAGTCAGTTACATGACTTCTGAGTTCTTTGTTAAGAGCTGAATTTTTATTTTGAGACTTACCTGGGACTAAACTTGGAACCTGCAAGTTATCAGTTCCTCCAAGGTGGCACAATCAAGGAAGATTTCAGAACTGTTTGTAACACTGTCTCTGAGGACAGGCGAATAAACAAATAAAAGCACTGATTAAGTGCTTACCATATGCCAAGCACTGTGCTAAGTGTTGGGTATACAAATATAAAGTAAAATTTTCCCTTTCCTCACAGAACTTAAGAAGACACATTCATGGGAGCAATAATAATTAAATAGTGTGTTGCTTTGGAAAGTCATAGGAATGACTAGTATATTCATGGAGGAAGCAACTGAATCACTCTTTTTATAAGCCATGGTAATATTGACTGTATTGAAGTTTGCAGAACAAGAGGTAGAGAAGGTCAGGTAAATGATGAGATGAAATTTGAAGCGCTTATTGGTCATATATGTGACCAGTTAGGCATAGTGGGTTATATGAATTTATTCTCACTCATTTAGTAACTTAATAGCTGAACCCCAGGGTGAGAGTTACAGAATAGTTAAGTCCTCTAAGAAATGGTCTTTGGAAATGTAAAGTAGTGTGAAACTTTCAAAATCATGGTAGGTAAGAAGGTAGCTCCTATGGTCTCATGTATGAAATATTGAACACAATGTATGATCAAGATGATGTCACCTAAATGAAACCTCGAACAGGTCCAAATGCAATGGCTTGCACATTAAGTAAGCACTTAAGAAAATTTTTTTGGATTGAATGTAACATTCTTACTTGCTTGAAAAAGATATTTAACAAAAAGGAGGTCCAGTTAAAGCAAGGAAATGTATATTGTTCCTTACTATCAATCCTGGATGAAATTATTGTAATATACAGGAGGTGATGAAGAATAAGACACTAATAACTCTGGACTTTCAGTGCCTTTAAATTCAAAATCTCTATCTCCACTTAGCTTTTAAATGTTTCATTTTTTAAATATCCCACTTCCCACCTTTCTAAGAGAGCTATGATATCACTTACCCATGATAAACTTCACAAAAATTTTAGTTTAATTTATATTAAAGAATTGCAGTGACCTTACAAAGAGAAATTCACTTCGCAAAATCTACTGAAAATTTCTCAAATAAAACAGCCTTCAGTTTGTATCATCTGATGAATTTAATGCATCAGTTTTATTACTTCAGTACATAACTTTTCTCTTATTCTACAGACTGTAATTCACGACGATGGAAGAACCACTGATCCTGTAACAAATAAAAGACGATTCCTTGGTGTGAAGTTGAGGTAGAGAAGGTTGGTATATGCAAAAGAAGGAAACATGACAAATTTTCTTTTTAGGAAAATAAAATTATTTATTTTAGATTTGTGGTGGGTGAAATCTGATATAACTAAGGAAACAAAGATTCAGACTTCTAAGTCTAATACAAGAGTATTATCCATACCTAAGCTCTTTCATTTTTACCTCCACCCACACTTTCTCTTTAATATTGCTACAGAAATATAGAATTACAGAATTCTTGGATGGGAAGGGACCTTCAAGGTCATAGAAGCTGATATACTACATAATGCAAGGCACATGGTCATGAAGCTAGTTAGACCTACAAATCTAACAGTTTTCCAGAAAAAAAAAAATGAAGGGACCCTGACATGACTTCTCCAAGGTTGAGAGTATTGGGAAATTAATGGCTAAATCATCGTTTAGGTCACTTTCAGCTAATTATCTTATGACCAGGTTGTGTTTGAACATGTAAAGTGAGAGGGAATTCTTTCAAATTAGAAAATTGCTTACTCCCTTGACAGATAGTTCTAAGCCTTAGGAGGTAAACTAGAGATCATAGACTAATAAGATCTAGAACTAGAACATATCTCAGAGTCCATGTTGTCCAACCCCTTTATTTTACAGATAAGAAAATTGAGATACAGAGAAGTCAGGGGAGTCCAATTTACTTAGGAAGTTACTTGAGCTAATATCTGCCACCCATTAACTTGCACCCTTCATTCCTGGGTGGCCATAGGCACTAAAACACTAGATATAAATAATATTGTTTTCTTTTCCTTAGCATAAATTGTCCCTTACTAACTATGATAATAGCTAACATTTATTTAGCATCTAGTATGTGCCAGGCCCTATGCTAAGTCTGTTGCAAACATTATTTCATTCAGTCTTCACAACTACCCTGGGAAGTGGGTGTTATTATTATCCTTATTTTGAAGATGAGGCAAACAGAGGTTGTGACTTGCACAGAGTTAGTGAGTATCTAAGGCCAGTGTTGAACTCAGGTCTTCCCAACTTCAAGCTTAACACCTCTACTCACTTGTTAACATGCTATCCAAAGCATATGAATCTATTATAGATATAGATATAGACAGATAAATA
This sequence comes from Bettongia penicillata ogilbyi, assembly GCA_023548195.1. NCBI lineage: Eukaryota > Metazoa > Chordata > Mammalia > Diprotodontia > Potoroidae > Bettongia > Bettongia penicillata. The sequence continues at coordinate 7,316,163 of JAJHZJ010000242.1, read as the reverse complement.
GATAGATAGATAGATAGATAGATAGATAGATAGATAGATAGATAGAAAGATAGATAGACATATATATGCCCCTTGATATAAAGGATCATATGTTTAGAGCTGTAATCTATCACATAAACCTCTCATTATGCAGAAAACTGAGGTCAGTACAGATTAAGTGATTTTACCATTGTAATACGTGCATTAAGTGGCAGGGCAAGGATTCAGATTCAGATCTTCCTTCCAAATCCAACACTTCTTTCTTCCATTTCATCACACTGTCAGCTAGGAGCTGGGACTCTTAACCTTTGTTAGGTCATGGATTCCTTGGTTAGTTTGATGAAGTTTAGCCCTACTAAGGTTTTATTTTGTTGCCTACATAATTCATTGAGGTAAATGCAAAATTTCAATGACAAGTTTGGAAAAACTGAGGTTTGCTTTCTTTTCATTCAAATGCATGGACTTCACCAACCCCTTGTCCCCATATTCATGAGAAAAACTGCTCTAGAGGAAACAGTAAGAGTAGGTACAAGAAGGTTTGATTTGATTATTTTTCTGAATTCCCAGTTCCTTCAATGGTTGCCACTAATTTTCAGAAAATATAAAGTAATACCAGGAATTTGCCAATAATCATAGTGAAAATATTTTCTGAATTCATTCCTTTTACTAGACATTATGATGACAGCACAGCTCCCTTTGATTACCAAGAATAAATGATCTTGAGCTCAAATAGTTCACTATTTCTTATATTTGTTTCCTTAAGGAGTAAGTGTTGACAGCAGGGATTCTTGCCTTCAGGCGTGTTTTTATGTTGCTGGAGATCATAAATCTTTTCCAACTGTCTTCTTTCAGTTTTTTGTTTTGTTGTGCTGTATTCAAAATCCACTGAGTCTTTATTCCAGATAAAATTTGACTATAAATATATATTTTAATTTTTGTATTATAGACAAATAAGAAAGTCAAGTAATTCTACCCATCAACTAAAAGTAAGAAGAATACATCTTATTGTAGAAATTTTACAAAGATCTAAATCTTATCTTGTAATCTTTTCTGACATTTTAGTACTGCTTGGTTCATTAGGCCTAGACCTTTTTTATTCAAATAATCAGGCTCCCATTCCTGATTTATAATATAAGTAAGTGGTTAATCTTCAGATTTTAATTGCAACTTGATCACATATTTTAAACTAAATGTATTTATTACAGATTCAAAGGCATTTCAGATACTTCTCTTTAAAGGCACCAATGGCAGAAACTGCAATTTCTATTATAAATCTTAAGTTTTTGTATCCTTTAACAGCCTTAAAGATGATTTATGGTAACCCATCAACCTCAGATGTAATGAATCTTAAGAAAGTCCTTCTACTAACCCAAAGAATGTTAATCAAGTGTCTGTGGAATGGTTTGAAATTTATTAAAGGGGTATTAAGCTTTGACTCTACGCATATAAGTTCTTAGTCTATATAGTGCTGGACCTATTTACACAACTCATCTTAGCTCTTAAAATTTGTGGAGGGCTTTGAATTTAATAGACACTTAATATTTGCAGGACTTAATGAAATTGGTGAGCTTGAAGCATCCTCAAAAATTATGTCAACCAGTCCCCCATTCTACAGATGATGGAATTGAAGCCCGGAAAGTTTAAGCAATTTACTCACAAACCATTAACTGTTGGTAGCACCAAAGACTAGAACCTAGGTCTTCTAATTTCCACTTTTTCTGGAAAATTATGTTTGGCAGTTGTTTGTTTGTTTGAGGGTAGGTGGGGAAGAGGAGGTGTTCTGTTTCTAAAATTCCTCTTTAGGGAATTTAAAAAGGAAACATTAAAATGTGTGGCTATTTATGACAATTGTCATTATGATATTCTAGCCTGTTTTTCAGTAAGATGTTAACAGGTAGCGTACAAGTCAGGATTTGTGTAATTATTTACGTCTTAAAAAGTATTTAAAATATTTACTCATTTGATCCTTACAGCATATGAGGAAACTGAGGTTATTAGATTTTAAGAGACTTGTACATGGTCACAAGCCAAAAAGTACCTATATCAAGATTAGAAATTGGATTCCTTGTCTCCCTATTTGGCAACGAGATGACACCCCATACACAGTGTCACCTAGTAACTCTAAATGATCTTATCATTTAAAATTTTCTCAGTAATCTTAGGAAGATGATGTAGACTTTGAAATCTTTTCTGAGATTTCAGGCTTTTGTTTATTTGTTTTTTTTTTTAACAATGAACCTCAGTTAGAAGATTGCAATAAGTTCCTAATGATTCTCCATATTTCAATTTTTTTCCCTCTTCTATCTCATCCTCCAAGCAGATGCTAAAATAATCATTCTAAAGATTTAATATGATCATTTGCCTACTTAATTACTTGATGTTATTGTTGAGTCATGTCTAACTCTCCATGACCCCATGAGTCATAGAACATTGGGTCCATTCATCCTCCTTTATCTATCAAAGATTGTCCTGGTTCATGTTCAATGTTTCCATAATATCGTATGTCCATCACATCCTCTTCCATCCCCTTTTCCTTTTGTCTTCAGTTTTTCCTAACATTATAATCTTTCTCCAAAGAGTTCCACCATCTCATCATGTGAACAAAGTATTCAGGCTTCACCTTTAATATTCGACCTTTCAGTGAATGGCCTGAATTAAGTTCTTTAAATATTGACTGATTTGATCTCCTGGCTTTCCAAGGGACTCTCAAAAATCTTCTCCAGCACCACAATCGGCAAACACCCCTTCTGTGACCCTCAGCTTTCCTTATAGTTCAATTCTTACAGTCATTATCTTACGACTGGAAAAAATAGTTTTGATTTGACAATAGATTATATTGTCAGCATGGTGATGTTTCTTGTTTTTAGTATGTTGTCCAATTTTGTCATAGCTTTCCTTCCAGGGAAAAATTTTCTTTTAATCTTATGCAGTAGTTATTTGCATTGATTTTTGAGCCCAAGAATATAAAATCTGACACTGTTTCCATTTCTCCTATCTCTGTGCCACAAGGGGATTGCCCCAGTCATGATCTTAATTTTTTTTAAATGTTCAGCTTTAAGCCAGATTTTACACTTTCTTCTCTCACCCTCATCAATAGGCTTCTTAATTCATCTTCACTTTCTGTCATCAGATTGATATCTTTTGTATGTTTGTTGATATATATATATGTTTGTGTGTGTGTGTGTATTTGTTGATATTTCTCTTAGCAACATTGATTCTAACTTTTGATTCATCTAGCCTAGCATTTTCCATGATATACTCTGCATAGAATTTAAATAAGTAAAATGAAAATATATCACCTTTTGTACTCCTTTTCCAATGTTAAACCAATCAGTTGTTCCATCTTTGGTTCTAACTGTTGCATTTTATCCTACATACAGTTTCCTCAAGAGACAAGTAAGAAGATCTAGTACTCCCATATTTTTGGTTTTGCTATGATCTACACAAAGACTTTGGTATAGTAAGTAAAGCAGAATGAGATATTTTTATGGAACTCCACAGCTTTCTCCACAATCCAGGGAATATTGGCAATTGACTCTCTACTTCCCCTGCCTCTTTGAAAATCAGTTTGCTGTTTCTGTGTAATTTTCACTTCATATACAGCTAAAGTTGGGATTGAAGAATCTTAAGCATAATCTTAATGATGTGTGGAATGAATACAACTGTGTGGTAATTTGAACATTCCTTGGCATTTCCCTTCCTTAGTATTTGGATGCAAACTGATCTTTGCCAATCTATTGACCACTTATTTTTTTTTTTTGCAAATTTACTGGCTTACTGAGTGTAGAACATTAACAATATTATCATCATCTAGGGTTTTAAATAGCTCAGTTTGAAATTTTTCACCTCCACTAACCTTATTGTTGGCAAAGTTTCCTAAGGTCCACTTGATTTCATTTTCCGTTATGTTTTATTTTTTATTTTTTTTTTTACTTGATCAGTCACCATACCATCGTATTTACTGGTGATATTAAGATCTTTCTTTTCTAGTTAGTTTGCATTCTCTTGCCACCTCTTCTTGATCTCTTCTACATTTGTTACATCCCTACCACTTTTTTCTTTTATTATGGTGATTTTTGCATGACATTTTTCCTTAGTATCTCTAATTTTCTTCTATGAATATCTTGTAATTCCCATTGCATTTGTTTTCTTCTATTTCTTTGCATTACTAATTTAAGAAATCCTCTTCTCTCCTTATGGTTCTCTAGAACCCTGCATTCAGTTGGATATATCCTTATCTTTCTCTTTCATATGTGATTCAACTATTTATAAAGTCTCATAAGACAGTCATTTTTTTTCTTGCACTTCTTTCTCTTTGGAATGTTTTTTGTTGCTGCTTTTGTACAATATGGTAAAACTCTGTCCATGCTTCTAAAGGCAGTCTATCTACCAGATTTAATCTCTTAAATTTATTAAATTAAAATAAATTTAATTAAATTTAATCTCTTAAATTCATGATTTAGACTTCATAATAATAATAATATAGATCACACCTGTATGGGCTGAATATTTTCTCTGCTTCCATTTAAGTCTGAATTTTGCAATAAGAAGCTTATGATCTGAACCACCATCAGCTCTAGATCTTATTTTAACTGACTATATAGAATATCTTCACCTTTGGGTTCAAAGTATAGAATAAATCTCATTTCTGTATTGATCATCTGGTGATGTCCACATGTAGTGTCACTTTTTGTGTGGTTGATAAAGAGTGTTTGCTATGACTACTGAATTATCTTGACAAAACTTTGCCATGCTTCTTTTTGTAATCTACAGACAAACTTGCCAATTATCTTCCGATTTTCTACTTTGTTCCAATTATCTTCTGATTTTCTACTTTAGCATTCCCATTCCCTATGACGAGTATGACATCTTTTGGGAGTGTTATTTTGAGAAGATGTTGTAGGTATTTATTAACTAGTCAACTTTGACCTCTTTGGTGTCAGTAGTTGGAGCATAGACTTGCATTACTATGATTTTAAATGTTTTCCTTGAATTTAAACAGACATCATTTGGTCATTTTTGAGATTATACCTCAGTACTTCTTTTCTTACCCTTTTATTAATTAGAGGACTGCTCTTTTTCTTCTGAAAGGTTTTTGCTCACATCTCTTTTACCATTTCAGTACTGTCCGTGGGTTTTTTTTTTTTTTTTTTTTTTTGGCAAAGGTGCTGGAGTGGTTTGCCATTTCCTTTTCCAATGGACCATCTTGTGTAAGAAATTTACACTATGACCTGCCTGTCTTGGATAGCTCTGCATGGCATATGTCAGTTCTATTTTGCTACATAAGTCCCTCCACCATGATAAGGCAGTGATGTGGGCATAGAGGTTATCAATATGTCTGATGTGGTTCCCTATTTCCTTGAAGATGAAATGAAAATTTCTCAGCCTGGGTCTAATTCCTTCCTCAATCTGGGTCCCACATACCTCCTCAGTGTAATGCAATATTACTGTCCTTCATGCATTGTACATTCTGAATCTACCTGACCTCCTATTCTCAGAATTCAGCAGTATAGCTTTCTCTTCCAAGTAGATTTATGCACAAGCTATCCCCAGTAACGGCAATGTATTCAAACCCAAACTCCTAATTGTCCTTCAAGAGTGAGATAAATTGTCATCTGCCCTTTGAAGATTTTCCTTGTCCCTCCACTTAAAGTTCTCTCCTTTCTAAAAATTACCTCATATTTGCTGGTGAAAATCTACAATAAACTATAAGATCTTGAAGTCAGGGAAGTTTTTAATTTTTATCTGTATATCAATAGATGGAAGATGCTTAATAAATGTCTGCAAAACTCTATTTAATATCCATGGATGATTTTACATTCAAAGTATCTCTGGTGAAAGTAATGCTAGTCACACACACACACACACATACACACACACACATTTGTTCTCCTTCATTCCCATTCTTGAAGAGGACCAAAATAACATCACTTTGTTAGAGTCAAATTACAATGCATCTGGCCATCAGACTGTAGCTAACCAGATAAATACAAGTTCAGAAGACTCTACCACAGCTCAGGCATAAATAGTCCATGTGAACTTTTGGGGTAGTTTCTCTAAAATTTCACATCTCAAATTTCTTTTGAGCTACTTCAAATCTGCTTTGCTAATAGAGCACAGTACCTTCTCTGATGAAGTCACACCATGCTGTGCTAGTGTCTCCCATATCACAAATCAATTCTAAAGTTCATATTAGACACCTTGAGAGTACCCTTGTATCACTTCTTCTGACCACCAAGTAAGTGTTCCCTCTGTGAGTTCTTCATAAAATACTCTTAGCTATTTTGCTACATAAGTAGCTCCATGTTAGTCGCTCCCTCTGGAGTAGAGTTTGAATGCATGGCAGTTTAGTTCAAGAAAGTACCTCCGTGTCTGGTGTATTATTCTGTCAGGGGATGTTCAGAATCTTTCTATAACAATTCAAATGGAAGTGATTCAGTTACTGTACAAGTTGCACAGGCAAACAAAAATGAGGTCAGCATAATGGTTCAATGACCATCAGTTTGGTAGTCAAATTTTCCCTTCTCCCACACTTTCATTCAGAACTTCATAAACACTGAGCTAGTACTGGCAGTGCATGCATTAACCTCATTATTAATGGGTACAATGAGTGCATAATACAGAAAGTATACTTATCTACAGCATTCTTCTCTCAACTTTTAATTTTATTTTTAGATAAGATCCTTTCATATTCAACTCACTCTACCCACCTACCTACCTATCTATCTCCTCCAACTATCCTAATACTGAGAAAGGCCTCATGAGCTACAAATATCACCTTTCCATGTACAAATATAAGCAGTTCAACTTTAATAAGTCTCTTATGACTTCTTTTTCCTATTTATGTTTTCATGCTTCTCCTTATTCTTGTGTTTGAGAGTCAAATTTTCTATTCAGCTCTTATCTTTTCAGCAGGAATGCTAGAAATTGCTTTATTCCATTACATTCATATACCATATCTTGTTCAGCCATTCCCCAACTGATGGGCATCCCCTTGATTTCCAGTTTTTGACCACTACAAATAGAGTTGCTATTTGGGAGACAGCCCTAGAAGTGGTATTTCTGGATAAAAGGGTATTACATTTTAATAATCCTTTGGGTATGGTTCTGAACAGCTCTCCAGAAGAGTTGGATCAGATCACATCTCCACAACAATGAATTCGTATTCCAACTCCCATGTCATTGCCAACATTTATCATTTTCCTGTTTGATTATGTGAGTCAATGTTATAGATGTGATGTGGCACTTCAGAGTTGTTTTGATTTGCATCTCTCTAATCAATAGTGATTTACAGCTGGTTTTTACACATTAAAGATACCTTTAATTTTTTCCTCTGAAAATTGCATTTTCATTTATTTTGATCATATATCAATTGCAGAGTGATTTGTATTGTTGTAAATTTGACCCTGTTCTCTACATATTTTAGTAATGAATTCATAATCACAGACACTAGTTGTAAAAATTCCTTCCCAGTTTCCTATTTCCCTCCTAATCTTGGTTACATTGCCTTTGTGTAAAACCTTTATAATTTAATTTAATCAAAATTATCAACTTTACATTTCGTAGTGTTCTCCTTCTCCTGTTTGGTTGTAAACACCTCCATTCTCCATATATTGGACAAATAAATTCTTCTTTGCTCCCCTAAATTGTTTATAGTATCAACCTTTATTACTTAGATTCTGTATCCATTTGGACTTCATTCTGGTATACAGTGTCAGGCATTGGTCTTTGCCCAGTTTCTCCCACACTATTTTCCCATTGTCCCAGTAGTTTTTCTCAAAAGGTGAGTTCTTATCCCAGAAGTTGACATTCCAGGATTTATCAAACGGTAGACTGTTATAATCATTGACTACTTAGCCTTATATATCTAGATATGTTCCACTGATCTACCCCTCTGTTTCTTAGCCAGTACCAAGATGCTTTGAAAATTACTGCATTATAATACATTTTAATAAATAATATGTCTAAGTCACCTTTGCTAGTATTTCTTTCATTATTTCCCTTCATATTTTCTACCTTTTGTTGTTCCAGAAGATTTTGATATAATTTTCTCTAGCTCTATAAAAATTTTTGATAGTTTTATTGGTGTGGCACTGAATAAATAAATTTAGGCAGAATTGTGATTTTCATTATATTAGATCCACCTATCCATGAGCAAATGCTGTTTTTACAATTATTTACATCTGATTTTATTTGCATGAATAGTGTTCGGTAATTGTGTTCATGAAGTCATGAGTTTGTTTGGTAAATAGACTCCCAAATATTTCATTTAGTCTACATTAAATTTAAATGAGATTTCTCTTCCTATCTCTTGCTGTTGAACTTTAGTAGTAATACATAAAATGTAAATGTTCACTTACTTTATATCCTGCAAAATTGCAAAAGTTGTTTGAGTAGATTAATTTTTACTTATTATGTGAATTCTCTCTCTCTCCATACACACACACACACGCACACACACACACACACACACACACACACACACACACACACACACATATATATATATATATATATATATATATCATATCATATCATTTGGAAAGAGTGAAAACTTAGTTTCTTGTTTGCTTATTCTAATTCCTTCTATTTCATTTTATTCTCTTATTTCTACAGCTAACATTCCTAGTAACTTACTGAATAACAGTGGTGATAATAAACATCTTTGTTTCACCTCTGATCTTAATGGAAATGCATCTAGCATATCTCCACTACATATAATGCTTGCTGATGGTTTTAAGTAGATACTACTTATCATTTTAAAGAAGGATCCAATTATTCCTTTGCTCCTCAGTGTTTTCGACAGGAATAGGTGTCGTATTTATCAAAAGCTTTTCCTGCATCTATAGAGATAATCATATTTTCTGTTGTTTTTTTTTGCTGATATGATCATTTATGCTGACAATTTTTCTAATATTGAAGCAGCCCTGCATTCCTGGTGTAAATCCTCACTGACAAAATGTATTATTCTCATAATAATTTACTGTTATCTTTTTGCTAACATCTTATTTACAATTTTTGTATCTGTATTCATTAGGGAAATTGGCTTATAATTTTATTTTTCTGTTTTCTTTCTTCCCGTTTTAGGTATCAGCACAATATTTGTATCATAAAAAGAATTTGGAAGGACTCCACCAATTTTTCGAAATAACCGATATAGTATTGAAATGAACGATTCTTTAAATATTTGATAGAATTTGTATGTAAATCTATCTAATTCTGAAGGGTTTTTTTTTTCCCCCTAAGGAAGTCATGGATGGGTTCTTCAATTTCCTTTTTTTTCTGAGAATGGGTTATTTAAGTAATTTATTTCCTCTTCTGTTAATAAGGGTAATAGACATTTTTGTATAAATTAATCCATTTCACCAATATTGTCAAATTTATGGACATACAAATTGGCAACTTTTTTATTATTATTTATCGCTCCTCTTAATGGGAGGTGAATTCACCCCATTCATTTCTTTTTTTTTCCCTTTAATACAAATTTATTTGTTGAACTTCTAACATTCATTTTCACAAAATTTTGGGCTCCAAATTTTCTCCTCATTTATCCCCTCCCCCCACCCTAATACACCAAGCATTCTAATTTCCCCTATCACCAATCTGCCCTCTCTTCTATCATCCCTCCCTTCTCTTGTCCCCATCTTCTCTTTTGTCTTGTAGGGCCAGATGGCTTTCTATTCCCCATTAACTCTATTTCTTATTTCCTAGTAGCAAGAACAATACTGAACAGTTGTTCCTAAAACTTTAAGTTCCAAATTCTCCCCATTCCTCCCTCCCCACCCATTCCCTTTGGGAAGGTAGGGAATTCAATATAGGCTGTATCTGTGCAGTTTTGCAAATGACTTCGATAATAGTCATGATGTGTAAGACTAACTATATTTCCCTCCGTTCTATCCTGCCCCCCATTGTTTCTATTCTGTCTTTTGATCCTGTCCCTTCCTGAGTGTTGACTTCAAATTGTTCCCTCCTCCCATTGCCCTCCCTTCCATTATCCCCTCCACCCTGCTTATCTCCTTCTCCCCCACTTTCCTGTATTGTAAGATAGGTTTTCATAACAAAATGAGTGTGCATTTTATTCCTTCCTTTAGTCGAATGTGATGAGAGTAAACTTCATATTTTTTTCTTAGCTCTCCTCTTTTTCCCTCCACTAAAAAGTCTCCTGCTTGCCTCTTGAATGAGAGATAATTTACCCCGTTCCATTTCACCCTCTCTCCTCCCACTACATTTCTCTCTCACCGTTTACCTTAATTTCTTTTAAAATATAGACCCATCCTATTCAATTCACTCTGTGCTCTCTGTCTCTGTATGTGTGTGCACTCATCCATGTACACGTGTGTGCGTGTGTGTGTGTGTATGTGTGTGTGTGTGGTCCCACCAACTACCCAGATACTGAAAAGTTTTAAGAGTTACAAATATTGTCTTTCCATGTAGGAATGTAAACAGTTCACCTTTGGTATGTCCCTTATGACTTCTCTTTGCAGTTTACTTTTTCATGCTTCTTCTCATTCTTGTGTTTGAAAGTCAAATTTTCTTTTCAGCTCTGGTCTTGTCATCAAGAATGCTTGAAAGTCCTCTGTTTCATTGAAAGACCATATTTACCCAGGTGATTCTTGGTTTGAGTCCTGATTCCTTTGACTTCTGGAATATCCAATCCACTCCCTTTGATCACTTAATGTAGAAGCTGCTAGATCTTGGGTTATCCTGATTGTATTTCCACAATACTGGAATTGTTTCTTTCTAGCTGCTTGCAATATTTTCTGCTTGACCTGGGAATTCTGGAATTTGGCCACAATGTTCCTAAGAGTTTCTCTTTTTGGATCTCTTTCAGGCGGTGATCAATGGATTCTTATAATACTTATTTTGCCCTCTGGTTCTAGAATCTCAGGGCAGTTTTCCTTGATAATTTCATGAAAGATGATGTCTAGGCTCTTTTTTTGATCATGTCTTTTCAAGTAGTCCCATAATTTTTAAATTGTGTCTCCTGGATCTATTTTGCATGTCAGTTGTTTTTTCAAGGAGATATTTCACATTGTCTTCCATTTTGTCATTCTTTTGTTATTGTTTCGTGATTTCTTGGTTTCTCAGAAAGTCATTAGCCTCCATCTGTTCCATTCTAAATTTGAGAGAACTATTTTCTTCAGTGAGCTTTTGAACCTCTTTTTCCATTTGGCTAATTCTGCTTTTGAAAGCATTCTTCTCCTCATTGGCTTTTTGAACCTCTTTTGCCAATTGAGTGAGCCTATTTTTCAAGGTGTTATTTTCTTCAGCATTTTTTGGCGTCTCCTTTGCCAAGGTATTGACCCGTTTTTCATGCTTTTCTTGCATCTCTCTCATTTCTCTTCCCTGTTTTTCTTCCACCTGTCTAACTTGATTTTCAAAATCCTTTTTGTACTCTTCCATAGCCTGAGCCCATTGGATATCTATTTCGGGTTTTCGCACTATAAAGGCCTTGACTTCTATGTCTTTCCCTGATGGTAAGCATTCTTCCTCCTCATCAGAAATGAAAGGGGGAAACATCTGTTCACCAAGAAAGTAGCCTTCTATGGTCTTATTTTTCTTCCCTTTTCTGGGCATTTTCCCAGCCAGTTACTTGACTTCTGAATTCCCTCTCCACCCCTGCCTGGATCTGCCCATCTAATGCTTGGGGTCTGAGATTCAAATGCTGCTCCCAAGCCTCAGGGCTTTCAGTGGCAGGTGTGGCTGCTGTTCAATGTGAGCTTAAGTTCTGGTGCTCAGGTGGGGGCAGCGCCACCTCCCAGGCTCAGTTCCCTCAGGGGGTTTATGCAGAGACCTTCAGTAATGGAGTGGAGCTCCTGTCTGCTCCGGGAGTCCTGAGCCGCCACTGCCACTGGCGTTGCCTCCCGAGGGGGCCTGAGTTATGGAGACACTCTGCTCCCCTCTCAGCCAACCCAGAAGCCTCCTTTACTGGCCTGTAGGGCCTGTGGGTGGAGGGACCTTTGCGGCCGCCAGAGGTTCTGTCCCTGAAGCCTCCTCGGATCTGCTCCTCTAGGGTCCACTCGATCAGGGCTGGGCTCCACTGTCCGGTGTGCGACGGACCTTTGGTGGCAAAATCTCCTCAGCTCTGTTGTTGTATGGCTTGTACTGATCCAGAATTTGTGGGGAGTTCTTTTTCCAGGAAATTTACGGACTGTGGGTTCGGAGCTAGCATACGTGAGTCTTTCTACTCCACCATCTTGACCATCCCTTTCATTTCTGATACTGATAGTTTGATTTTGTTCTTTCTTTTTATAATCAAACTGAACTAAGACTTATAAATTTTATTTTATTTTCATAAAACTAACTTATTTCATTATTAGTTCAATAGTTTTCTTAATTTCAATTTTATTACTTTTCCCTTTGGTTTTCAGTGTTTCTACTTTGGTATTTAACTGGGGATTATCAATTTGTTTTTTTTCTGGCTTTTTCAGTTGCATTTCTGATACATTTATCTTTTCCACTATATTATTCATGTACTTATTCAGACATATAAAATTTCCCCTAAGAATAGCTTTCTCTGCATCCCATGAGTTGTGGCATGTTTTCTCATTATGATCATTCTATTGAATGTAGTTGTATTTGTTTTTATATTTGGTTATTTAACCCACTCATTCTTTAGGTGCACGAGGCTATCCCCTGGTCTTGGTCAGGGTTCCTAAACCCGACCATATCTCACCGGGCTACCCCCAGCCTTCACTTGTACCTACCCTGCCTCCAGGTTTTCAGGCCCCTGCCATGTGGCCTCCTGTGTGACATGGGAATTCCCTCCTCTGAGGAGGGGAAATGACTACACAGAACACCCGAGGTGGCCAGTGCACTTCACTTTACTGCTTGCATCTCTCCCAGATCCCTCCCCGATAGCTCCTTATGTCCCCAGTCAGAGTCTCACCCATGTTCCTCCCTGAGGGCAGAGCCAGCTCCCGAAGGGCGGTCCCAACACCCGAAGGTGGTCCACAGCTTGGCCCCTAACATTTAGGATGATATTATTTACTTTCCAATTAACTTTTTGGTCTCTCTTTTCACATAACTTTATTATTTTATTACACATAACTTTTATTGCATCATTATCTGAAAAGGACGTATTGACTATTTTTGCCTTTCTGCACTGAGTTGTGAGGCTTTTATTCCCTAGTACATGATCACTTTCTGTTTATGTGCCATGTGCCACGGAGAAAAAGTTATATTCCAGGTGATGGAACCAAGATGTCAAAGAAGAAAGATGGACCCGTAGAAGCTCCCGACATAGCCCATAAAATACCTGTAAAAATGACCCTAAACAAATTCTAGAGCAGCAGAAGCCACAAAATGACATAGTCAAAGAGATTTCCAGCCCAAGATAGCCTAGAAGGCTGTCAGGAAAGGTCTATCACACCTGGTGCAGAACAGAAAGCACCCCAGTATGGGTTGTGAGGCAGGGAGAGGACCCAGAACAGGTTTCAGGAAGCCACTGCCAGCGGGAGTTCTCACATTGTTCAACCCACAATCGCCAAAGACAGTTGCAAAGGTCAGTGACAAAGCATTTTCATCTGGGTGAGAAGAGAACCCAGTGTAGCCCCACCAGTAGCAGCCAGTGCAGCAACAGCATCCATTTTCGGAGCACTACACCTAAAACCCCAGGGGGAATTGAGTTGCTGATCTGGATCTCACTTAAATCCAATCCGCACTCGAGTCAGGACATCAGGTCATTTGATGACATTGGTCCTTTTCTAAAACGAAGGATGCCAACATGAGTTAGTATCTGGAGCCCTCTTAGGTTAAACCACCTGAAACCCTTGAACTAATTTCTAAACCTTGACTGAGCAATTTTGCTTAATTATTTGTCCTTATAAAAGTTCGGTTTGAGTCAACTTGACGTAAGGTCACTATTCAAAACAGTAAGAGTACAATGAGTTAAATGACCTTACACATCTAGTTAAAGCTTCTGTGAGACATTACTTGGTCAGAGGACAGCCCACTGAGTACAACATGTCATAACATAGATAGCTTAAGTTCATAGGATATCAAGGATGGAGGGTCCTTAAGACACCATCTGTTCAGTTGTCAAATCATCCTTGCAGAGGAGAACAAGATATTTTTAGAAAGCTAATCATCCAACCCATTCCTAAGAAGGGGTCACCTAGTCTTTACTCATAGACCTCTTATGAAAGAATTCTTTTCACTACTTATCAAGGCCTCCCATTTTCAAACAATTATAATTTTAAGAAGTATAGAGTTTAAAGCTAAATGGGATCATAAAGAATCAATCACCTTATATATGAAGAAAAGAAGGCCATATTAGAAAGGTTTTCCCTCAAATTGAGTCAAAGTCAGAGAAGTAATCAGAAATAGCCAATGTGTTGACTGATTTTGTTTGAATGTGCTTATTTATTACAAGGAAGGGCCTCAATTTGTGGAAACGTAGGGTGGAGAATGATGAATTAGTGGAGCTTAATAGAAATGGAAAAAGAAACAGAAAAGAATATCTATAAAACAGAAACAGAAGAAAACAAAAAGATGTTCAGAAAGGAAAGAAGGAAGGAAGGATAGAAGGAAATAATGAAAGATGGAAGGAAAGAAGAAAGGAGCAAAGGAAACAAAGAAACAAGCATTTATTAAGTGCCTATTTTACACTAGGCACCGTGCTAAGTGTTTTACAAATATGAATCCATTTGAGAAAGGGACTCCAAATTATTATCATTTAAAATTGAGTTTACACTTGAAAAAATAAGTTGGTAGAAGTTCAGTTTCATGTAAATTCCTCTTTTCTTTACTTTGTATATTTGAATGTTTCTATTCATGATTATGTTCATTGAAAATTAAAAGAGAATTGATCCAAAAAAAAAGAAAAATGTTCTATTCCATTCAGTTTTCTCCAGAGGTCTCTCACATCTGCCTTTTCCATAATTATATTCACTTCTTTAACTTCTTTCCTGTTTATTTTGAAGTTAGATTTGCCTGGTTCAGATGGAGGGAAGGGGAGATCTTCCACTATTACAGTTTTCCTGTCTATTTTTTTTCTGTATCTCCCTTAATTTGATGCTATACAATTTGGTGCGCATATGCTTACTTACGATTATTGCTTCCTTTTCTATAGTACTTTTTAGCGGAATATAGTTTCCTTCATTATCTCTTTTGATTAAGTCTATTTTCTTCTTTACCTTTTTCTGAAATTAGGATTGCTACCCCAGTTTCATTTTTAAATTCAATTGAAGAATAATACATTCTCCTCCAGTCTTTTATCTTTATTCTATTTGTATGTATCCCACCATTTCAAATGTTTTTTTCTTGTAAATAACATAATGTGTGATTTTTAACCCTTCCTGCTATCCTCCTCCATTTTATGGGAGAGTTCATTCCATTCACATACAAGTTGTGATTACTATCTGTGCCTTTCTTTCCATCCTATTTCCCTCCTGATTATGCTTTTATTTCTCCCTTCTTACTTTGCCTCCTCAAAAGAATTTTACTTTTGACCACCGTTTCCCTCCATCTTCCCTCCCTTCTTTCAGCTTCCCTCCCTTTTCTTCCCCCTTTCTCTTATTACTTCTTCCCTCCCTTCTAACTACTCCCTCCCTTTTCATTCCCTTTTCCTCTCCTACTGCCTGTAGGGCAAGTTAGATTTCTCTACTTGTATGTGTATGTAATTATCTCCTTGAACCAAATCTGATTGAGAATATAACTCAAACAAAGCTCATCACCCTCCCTTCTTTCCTTCCACTATTACGTGTTTTCTGTCTCTTCATGTGTTGCAATATTTCTGCCTCCTCCTTCCTTCTTCTCTCATTAGAATCCCTTAACATCTCTTAATTAGGTTTCCTATCATTTCATCAGCTAATGGATACCCAAACACTATCTATATGTATATCCTTTTTAAATGCTGTAATAAATATACAGTTCTTAAGATTAATAAGTACGATTCCCTCCCAAATATAGGGATACAGTTTGCCCTTGTTGAATAAGTAGCTTGTTTTTCTTCTCTTTTTTCTTGTTTTCCCTTCTATACCTTTTTGAGTCTTGTATTTGAAGATCAAACTTTATATTAAACACTGACCTTTTCATCAGGAAGGTCAGAAAGTCTCTTATTACATTGAATGCCCATCTCCTTGCCTGCAAGATTTTGCTGAGTTTTGCTGGGTTGATCATCTTTGGTGGTAGTCCAAGCTCCTTTGCATTACAGAATATTATATTCCAATCTCTAAAATATTTTAATGTAGAAGCTGCAAGGCCCTGTGTGATCCTGATTGTAGTTCCTTAATATTTGAATTGTCTCTTTCTCACTGTTTGCAGTATTTTCTCGTTGACCTTATAATTCTGAAATTTGACTACAATATCCCTTGATATTTTCCATTTGGGAACTCTTTCTGGAAGAGATTGGTGAATTCATTTGAGAAAGACTTTTGCCTTCTGACTCCAGGACCTCAGGAAAGATTTCCTTTATGATTTCTTGGAAGATACCATCCAAGATCTTTTTGTCATCATGACTTTCTGGTAGACTTAGAATTTTTAGATTTCCTCTCCTGGATCTATTTTCCACATCAGTTGCTTTTTTCTATAAGATATTTTACATTTTCCTCTATTATTTTTTTCATTCTTTAGATTTTGTTTGAGTGATTATTGATGCCTGTTGCTTTCTCAATTCTAATTTTTAACAAATTGTTTTCTCTAGTTAGGTTCTGTATCTCTTTTCCCGTTTGTCCAATTGTTCCTTGTAAGGAGTTACTTTCTCCAGTTAGATTTTGTACCTCCTTATTCATCTGGCCAATTTTATGTTATTTTTCTTCTAAGTCCTTTCATTGCTACTTTATTTTTTAAATTTTATTTAACTAATTTATTTTTAGTTTTCAACATTCACTTCCACATGATTTTGAGTTCCAAATTTTACTCCATCACTCCCCTCAACCCAGTCCAAGGGATCATGCATTCTGATTACCCCTACCCTTCATCTGCCCTCCTTTCTCTCACAACTCTCCCTTCTCTTATTCCCTTCCCTTCCATTTTCTTGTAAGGCAAGAAAGATTCCTGTACTCCATTATCTGCATATCTTATTTCCCAGTTGCATGTAAAAACAATTGTTAACATTCATTTCAATTTTTCCCCCTCCCTCCCCATCTATCCCCACTGAGAAGGCACACAATTCAATATGAGTTATACATGTTTAGTATTGCAAATCACTTCCATAATAGTCAAGTTGTGAAAGACTGCCTATATTTCCCTCTGTCCTGTCTTTTTCCCCTCATTAATTCTATTCTCTCTTTTGAGCATGTCCCTTCTCAAAAGTATTTATTTCTAATTACCTCTTCTCCTACTTTTCCTCCCTTTTGTCATTCCCATACCCCCTGTTTATCCACTTCCTCCCTACTTTCCTGTAATGTAAGATAGATTTTCATTCCAAATCAAGTGTGCATGTTACTCCCACCTTAAACCAAATCTGATGAGAATAAAGTTCACTCTTTCCCTCTCACTTTTCACTTTCCCTTCCATTCAAAGAGTTTTTTCTTGCCTCATTTACATGAGACATAATTTACCCCATTCTATATCTCACTTTCTCCTCCCAATATATTCTTCCCTCACCCCTTAATTTTTTTACGACATTTATTCCTGTTCAACTCAACCTGTGCATTCTCTCCATATGTATATAATCCCTCCAACTACTCTAATATTGACAAAAGTCTCAAGAGTTACAAATATTACCTTTTCATAGAGAAATAAAGACAGTTCAACTTTATTATATTCCTCATGATTTCTCTTTCTTGTTCACCTTTTCATGCATTTCTTGATTCTGGCATCTGAAAGTCGAAATTTTGTATTCTGCTCTGGTCTTTTCATCAAGAATGCTTGAATGCCTTCCATTCCTCTAATGCGCATTGAATAACCATTTTTCTCCTGAGGTATGATACTCAGTTTTAATGGATGGGTGATTCTTGGTTGAAAGCCTAGTTTTTTTGGCCCTCCGGAATATCACATTCAAAACACCCTGATCCCTTGATTTAGAAGTTGCTAGATCTTGTGTAATCCTGATTGGGTTTCCACAATACTCAAATTTTTCTTTCTGGATGTTTGAAACATTTTCTCTTTGACCTGGGAGCTCTAGAATTTGGCTACAATATTCCTAGGAGTTTTCCTTTGAAATCTCTGCCATCAGGTTATAGAATATCAAGGCAATTTTCCTTGACAATTTCAGGGGCTATAATTTCTTGGGTCCTTTTTTGATTGTGGCTTTTAGGTATTCCACTAATTTTTATATCTTCTCTTCTAGATCTATTTTCCAAGTCAGTTGTTTTTCCATTGCAATATTTCTCATTGTCTGCTATTTTTTCATTCCTTTGGTTTTATTTTATAATTCCTTGGTTTTCCATAAAGTCATTAGCATCCATCTCCTCCAGTCTAATTTTTAATGAATCACTTTCTTCTGTGAGCTTTTTGGACCTCAGTTCCCAATTGGTCAATTCTGCATTTTAAGGCATTCTTCTCCTATTTGGCTTTTTGGATCTCTTTTGCCGTTTGGGTTAGTCTATTAAGGTGTTATTTTCTTCAGCATTTGGGGGAGGGGTCACCTTTAACAATCAGTTGGCTCATTTTTTCATGATTTTCTTGCATCACTCACATTTCTCTTGCCAATTTTTCCTCCATTTTCCTTCCTTCATTTTCAAAATCTTTTTGACATCTTCCATGGCCTGAGACCACACTAATATTTTCTTGGACTCTTTGAATGCAGGAGCTTTGACTTTGTTTTCTTCTTCTGGTTCTATGTTTCAGTCTTCCTTGTCATCCAAGTAAGACTTTAAAGTCTGATTCCTTTTCTGGTTTTTGCTCCTTTCGGGAGTCATTTATGTGACTTTTGAGCTCTTTTGCAAGAAAGTTTTGTGCTTGCAAGGGAGGGTCTACTCTCAGCTGCTTGATGCTCCCAAAATCTACTGGCCTAAAACTCCAGAAAAAGCCATTATTCTTCTCTAATTTAGGAAGTAAGATTGCAAAGAGAACATAAAAATCTACATTACCATAATTAATGGTATACTTTGTAAGTGATTTCTATGTTCTCTTATTTCCTATTATGATTACTATATACTTGTTTACTACACTAACTGGCAGCGAAGTGGTCAGGAGGTCCAAAGTAAGTCAAAATTTTCACTTTTTTTTTTTGAAGGAAAGTTAACTATTAATGAATCATTTATAATAGTAACAAGGTCCCAAGTTCTTTTACTGTGTATTTTAAAATTGTATTTTTCAAATTACCAAACACTTATCTTATTTTCTTAAACTTCCCCCATTTTAAGCAAAAAAAAGAAAAGAAAAAGAAAAGTCACATAGCAAATAATCATGACCCAGGGAAATAAATTCCCTTATTGATTATGTCCAAAAGTATGCGTCATATTTTCCATTCCAAGTTTGTCACTTCTCTGGGCTTTACATTACATCTTTCATCCTCTGGAGCAGTGATTTGTTCATTGATCAGTGTTCTAAAATCTTTCAAAAGTGTTTTTAATGTTATTGTCATTTTAGAAATTATTCTAATTCTATTTGCTTCTTCTTGCAATACCTCATAACTCTTCCTAGCTTCTCCTGAAAATGTCCATTTAATAATTTCTTAGGTTACTGTGCGATTCCATTTTATTAAAACATCATACTTTGTTTAGCAGTTACCTACTAGTCATGTTTCTTCAGTTTCCAGTTTTTGTTACTTTGAAAAAAGTTGCACAAATGCCGTATTTCACCACATAACCATAGTCACTAAATAATTATTTCATCCTATTTTTTCAGCCTGAAAATTGGTTTTTAATCTTTCATTATGTAATTGTCGCAGGGTATAATTCTGTTCATCATGCTCTTTAAAAGGTAAACAGAACAGGAAGGTATTCACCAGTGGAATATGGATATGCATTTATCACACATTGTGAGTCATGAAACTAGAATTCTCAACACACACGCATTGTCAGTATATCTCCAAAATCTGACCTGTGTGGTTTATTTAGAGAAGTATTAAAGACATTGTGACTCAATCAAATGAAGAGCCATAGGTGAGGAGGAAGGCAGGTAAAGCTGCCTAGAGTAGTCACATAATATAAAAAGACTTGCATCTTACCATGCTAGCTAAACTGTACAGTGTCATCTGCCAATAATACATTAATGTGCAAAGCATTTCTTTCTGATTATTGGTAAATGCAAAACCTATTTTGTGGGCTTCTAGCTGAAGATGATTATGTTCTCTGAGCAGCATGGAAACAGCTGTGGAAAGACAATTTTCAGTGAGTGAAAAGTTGATATAAGACTGGTGGAAACAAAAGACTAATATAAGAAAATTTTTTAAAAGCTTCACATAATGACCACATTTCATGTTTTTGCAAACAAATGGCATAAATCTGCCATGATTAAGTGGTGAAATACTTTATTTTTTTGCACATGTGTAGCCCTTTTACTCTTTCTTTGATCTCATTGCAGCATTAAAACTATGATTGGTATCATTAGTGACATTTTTTTCATCATCATTCCAAATTGCTTCCCAGAATGGAAGTGCCATTTCAAAGCTTTGTAGATCAGGTATCTTTAGTGTTAAAGTCCATTTAACAAATCTTATATAGCACCTACATGGTACATATCATTGTGTTTTGTAATTAAGTGATGTAAAAGTCTTTCTGTGATTTTAGCCTTGTTGAAATTTATTTGTATGTCTCATGAAAAGAATTATTAAACAAGTCAATGTGACAGTCCCTATATTGAAGTTAAATAATTACAGATTTGGGGGCAATCTTGGATAATATTTAAGCAAATTTTCCCCACAATGCAATAATAGTTTCTATACTATCAATCAAAGATGATTATTAAAAACTTATTGAATATTTCTAAAAATGGGAAAATTGCCTTAGCTCAAATTAGTAAACTATTTCATGTGTTGATTCATCATTGGTCAGAATTTTGGCAAGTCTTATTTTCTCAATACTTCTTATATAAATAAAGATAAAAAGCCTCCCTGATATTTAAAGAAATAATAAGAGAAAAAGAATATGAACCAGAACTTTAATAAAGAATAGCCTTTCATACAAATAATCATGGGACAAAGAAATGAGCAGAAAACAGGAGACTTGTCCCAAAGAAAAATGGGAAACAGTCTCAAAACCAGAAATAACTCATAGATGAGTTCAAAAAGGAGGCTAAAAATCCCATAAAATAGAAAAAAAGTGGGAAAAGACATGAGAGTGATGCAAGAGAATTGTGAAAAAAGTGTCAAAAGTATGAAAAACTGCTTAAAAAGTAGAATTGGTCAAATGAGATACAAAAATCCACTAAAGAAAGCAACTCCTTAAAGGGTACAATTGGTCAAACAGAAAAGAAACTACAAAAGCTAATTGAGGAACATACTTCTTTAAAAGTTGTAATGGGGCAAATGGAAGTTGTAAAGCAGCAGTTATCAAAACCACTTGGTAGTGACTAAGAAACAGAAGGGCGGACAAGTGGAATAGGCTAGGTACTCAAGACACAGTAGGAAATGAATATAGCAATCTACTTTTTGAAAAACCCAAGGACCCCAGCTTCTGGGATAAGAACTCACTGTTCGATAAAAATTGGTGGAAAAACTGGATAGCACTGTGGCAGAAAGTAGGCATAGACTAATGCCTGACAGTGTACACAAGGAAAAGGCCAAATGAGTACAGGATCTAGGTATAAAGATCAATACTATGGACAAATTGGTGGAGAAAGGAACACTTTATTTATTAGATTTATGGAGAAGCCAAGAATTTTTGATGAAAGAGGAGATAGAGAGCATTATGAAGTGCAAGATGGATAATTTTGATAATTTTAAACTGAAAAGTTTTTGCAGAAGCAAACCCAATGCAATTAAGATTTGTAGGAATGCAGAAAACTGAGAAAGAATTTTTGCAGCTAGTGTCTGTGATAAAGGTCTCATTTCTAGAATATATAGAGAACTGAGTTAAATGTACTAAAGTACATGTCATTTCCCACTTGAAAAATGGTCAAAGGGTATGAACATAGAAATAAATCAAAGCTATCTATAGTCATGTGAAAAAATGCTCTAAATCCCTATTGATTAGAGAAATGCAAATCAAAACAATTCTGAGCTACCACATCACAACTATCAGATTGGCAAACATGACGGAACTGGAAGATGATAAATGTTGGAGAGGATGTGTGAGGATTGGAACATTAGTTCATTGTTGGTGAAGCTGTGAGCTGATCCAACCACTTTGGAGAACAATTTGCAACTATGTCCAAATGACTGCAAAAATATGCATACCCTTTGACCCAGCAATATTGCTTCTAGGATTGTATCCTCAAGAGATAATAAAAATGGGAAAGGGTCCCACATATACAAAAATATTTATAGAAGTACTCTTCATGGTGGCCAAAAACTGGAAATCAAGGAGATGCCCATCAATTGGGGAATGGTTGAATAAATTAAGTATATGAATGTAATGGAATACTATTGTGTCATAAGAAATGATGAACAGAAAGACTTCAGAGAGGCCTGGAAAGAATTATGTGATCTAATGGTGAGTGAAAGGAGTAAAGCCATGAGAACTTTGTGCACAGCAATGCCACAGTGTGTGAGAATTTTTTCTGGTAAAACTGGAACTTCATTGCAATGCAAGGACTTAAAAAAATTCCAATGTTCTTTTAAGGCAAATTGCCTTCTGTAACCAAAGAAAGAACTATGGAATTCTATTCTAGAATGTACCAGTTCATTTTAATTTTGTGTATTATGTTTTGGTTTGTTATATGATTTCTCCCATTCATTTTAATTCTTCTATAGAGATGACTAGAGTGAAAATGTATTTAATAGGCATGTATATGTAGAACCTATAAAAAATTGTATGCCGTCTTGGGGAAGAAGGGGGACGAGAGGGAAATCTAAATTATGTTATAGTTATTACAGAACGCTGAATATAAATAAAATGAATTTTAATGATGAGAGTGAAAAAATATGATAAGAACGTAGTTTGC
Organism: Bettongia penicillata ogilbyi; assembly: GCA_023548195.1. Lineage (NCBI taxonomy): Eukaryota > Metazoa > Chordata > Mammalia > Diprotodontia > Potoroidae > Bettongia > Bettongia penicillata. Next base: position 7,293,249 of record JAJHZJ010000242.1, on the reverse strand, counting down.
ATTGAGAGGCATGGTGTCTTGAAACAGGAAGATGACATTTCTGAACTCTTTCAAAGCCATCCACCTCTGGGCTCTGTCCCAGTTGCTATATTTTATGAGAGGTGATGATAAACTTGAGACTATTCAAGGAAGATGACTATTGTGGTGATTAGTTTCAAATTAATGTCGTATGAGAATCTACTGAAGGAACTTGGGATTTCTTTTCTAGAGAAGGGAAGACTTGCTAAGTGTATGGGGCCTGGGAGAGAGGAGACATTATAACTTTTCAAGTATCTGAAGAACTCTTGAAATTATTGTTTTTGTACCACAGAGCAAAACTGAGAGTAAGAAGCTGAGGGTGGATAGATACAAATTTGGACTTGATGTAAGGAAAATTTTCCTAATTTTTGGAGCTATCCAGAAATGGGCTAATCTGTATATGAATTTAGTGACTCCTTCCTCAATGGAGTTCTTCCAGAAAGAAACTAGAAAAACTATCATTGTGGAAAAAAAGAATCATTACTTGCTGTTCAGAAAGGTAAAACATACTAACTTATAATTGTAAAGATGCATGTATTATAGCTAATGTAAACATTGCACTCTGCTATTAGAACAGAAAAGTAGTCAGATGGTATGAGTGCTCAAAACAATGAGGATCGCTGAGTTACTGCAATGACTTTTAGGGATATAAATGCAGTCAATCATAAGGCATTTATTCAATCCCTACTAAAAAAAGGAGTTTGGTTTGGGACATGTCTATGGGGCATCCAGTTAGAGATATACAGTAGGAAAGTGGAGATGCAGTACTGAGCTTGAGATAATAGAGGGCTGCATGTGGCTTCAAGGCCTAAGGCTCCTCAGTCCTGGGTTAGATAAAATATCTAGGAGAAAAGTTCTTCTTTCAAGGTGCCCTCTTTTTTGGGACATGGCTAACATTTAGCTCTCCTTTGAATTGTTTTCCTCTTGACCCCAACTATCTATTGCATCAAGAACATAGGCTTGCTTCTTTATCTGTAAGACTGCATCTCAGCTTCTGTTTAGTATTTATTTTTCCAGAAACTCTAGAGACTAATATTTCCCATCCTTACAGTTACCTCCTGAGTCCATGAGGTCAAGAGATCCTGAATGCTAGCAGAGAGCATAGTATGACTCCTACAAGTGCAATGCTTGTGTTTCTCAGAGAAATAAAAACAGCCAGAAGTCTCTAGTTAAGAGGTACAAGCGTAATCTGTGTCTGGATTGCCAGAAGAGTCAGATATTATGGATTGATTGGACAATCATTTAATTGCTCAGCATTTCAACGAAGTGTTTTCATTTGTGTGCATGTATGTCTATATATATGTAAACGTATATGTATTTATACATATATGCATACATATAAACATGTACATATCTATGCATGTACTGCATGGTTATGAGGTTTTTGTGCTTTAAGCATTTCTTTTGTAGTGCAGGAAATAAATAGCTCTCATATACCTGAAATCCAATATTGTGTTTATTAAATAACTTTTCTAGAAAAATCTTTAAGAGATACCCTAGATATGAACTTCATCTTAACTTTATTGAGGGTGGAGTATTATTGAGTAAGAGAATGTGAGAAAAAAGTCAAAATTTTCTCTTTGTAGACTGGTGTTTACACGTGACAAAACTTGGTCTCTTTATAATCCCTTAGGGAAAGATGATCCCTATTTTATAGACAAAGATTCATATGGTTTGAGTTACTTGGAGTTAAGTTGCTTGAAAGTAGGCACAGTAGGGCTCAAAGACCTACTCTCTTATCTTCCCAGAATCCTTCAACCCAGGTCTTCTGGATTCTTAAATTAACATTCTATCTTCCATACACTTCCTCTCAAACAATAAACCTCGATAGTTTTCGGGAAATGTTGAATGAAAGAACTTTTCTCAAATGTTAAATAAAATATAAACTTTGAACAGGTATCACATTTAGAAGTTTCATGATACAGTGAAAAAGGGTTGGCCTTAGCATTAAGAAAATTCAGTTTCAGGTGCTGACTAACAAATGTGACTGTGAGAAATCACGGGGTCTATCAGTTTGCTAAGTAAGACCAAAAGTCACAAATGGGTTGCTGACTAATATTGTTGGAATAAAGTTTTAAATGAGGGTTTTTCCACGTGGATGAAATCACAACTATTTAACCAAAAACTAGTAACTGAATAAATGTTTATAATGATATCTGGATCTAATGTATATGCATATGTGGATATGAAAAGAATGAGTAGCAAATATTTTGAAAAAGCTATGACAAGAGCCAATAACAGTTGTTTTTTTCATTAGGCAGGGCAGATACAACCTGGAATCATGGCAACATTTTTCTGTCAGCATTAAATTTAAACAATAAGAATAATTATAATTTTTTTCAAATAAAAAAGCTTTTAAAATATGATTTAATTAGTGTTCACTTTTGCTTGCCAGTTTCCAAAATGCCATTTTTTTATCATAAATGAATTAGAACTGTATTATTTTTAAAACAGAGTGAAAAATTATTGAAGTGTGTTTTGGTGGGTCAGTTTATCTATTACATCACACATGTTACAATGTGTTGCTTCCCTTTAAATATAATTTTTCTCCTAGGATTTAAGACAGTTCTTGAAGCACTTTAAAACTCAAGGTTTACATTATGTCATCGTATGCCTTAAACAAATTTGATAAGGCGGTAAGTTGCAAAAATATTTTGAGAGAATCTTTTGTAATGATCCAATGCAATATATACATTAAAACAATTTTGGTATAAAAGTAAACACTCCACATGTCATTCCAAAGATTCAAACATGAAGTTCCCCACTGGTTTTAGCAATGGATAGAGAGTTGTTCCTGAATATCATAGGATTATAGGTAGAACTAGTACCTCAGCTAAGAGCAGCTGTGTCACATAGCAGATAGAGTACTGGGCCTGGAATAAGGAAGACATCTTCCTGAGTTCAAATCCAGCCTCAAACACTTATTTGTTGTGTGACCCTAGGTAAGACACTTAATCTTGTCATCTACCATCCTCCCCCATTTTCTACTGAATTTTCTCATATAGGAAATGGACATAAAGTCCAGTTCTAGTATCCATTCATTGCATCTCTTCCCAGTTCTGTCATAAACAAATCATATATATATATATACACACACACACACACACACACACACACACACACACACACACACACACACACACACACATATATATAAAGGCTCATACTTTCTGATGAAAGGCATAGCCTGCACCTCTCACCACCCTTCCTGGGCCACATTTTATCCAATTCTGTTAGATAGTTTCCTCATTTGCTGGCTTACCTTCTGCTGCTATGCTTTTGATGCTTAGTGAGATGACATTCAAACAACAGGTATTGTACTCATACTTGAGGCATTTTTACCTGGATAAAATCAGAAATTCTGCTCTTATCCTTAGGCTTCAGGAACTTAGACTTACGTTCATGTCCTGGAGACATATTATTCTAGGACTAAGACATAGAAAAGTTATTGTTAGTCCATTTCATGGATGGGGTTTTATGTAAAGCCATACATTGGTAGAAAAGTGACTAAAACTCAGGGTTTTGTTTTTTTTTTTACTTTCCTTCTTTCTTCTATTATTCAGTGAAATTACTTTGTTTCTGAATTGATGGGAAAAACAGATATTAGGTCTTTGAGTACCAAAAAGAAATAACTCTTTGTACAAAACAAGAGCATCCTTAACCTAGAAAGACTGATTTGTGATCTGTCATTCTAGGACCTTGTCATGTTGTTCAGCAGATGCATTACTGAGACATGTCTATAAATAGTTTGTGTTTTCTGAGCAAAGTGGGGTATCTATCTAAAAGAAATTAATAGGAAAGAATATATTTGATAAAGTTAAGCAGTCTTTTATGTATATCTGAATTTCACATATTAATAGATTGTTTTCAGCCTAAAGTTATATGGTGAAAAGAGCACTAGATTGAATCAGAAAGACTTGACTGTGATCCTGCCTCTGACAATATAGCCTCCTAACCATGAGCAAGTTACCTTGCATCTCTAGGACTCAATTTCCTAAGCAACAATATTGGAATTAATGATACTTCTGGCTCTTGTCTCTCAAGATTATTAAGAAGATCAACTGAGGTTATATAAAAATGGTGCTTTGCATAATGTGAAGTACTACATAAATATCTGTACTTATTATTGCCATCATCAACAACATTATCAGGGAGATTACTTAGTATGCAGTTTCAGGCCACAATCTGGAAACTGATGATAACTCACCACTAAGAATATATTTCATGCCACCTTCCCTCCCCCAAAGCAGCATGCATCAAGAGCAACATTCTCCAGGTTCAAAAAGAGAGCTGTCCTAAAACTCTAAGGGATTCCATAATAGGATATCTTGTATAATCAGTTGAGCAACTTATTTTTTACAGCTAGTAAGAAGGGAAAGAAATGACAATTTTAAAGCATCTATTATGTATGAGGCACTGTGGTGAGCATTTCATAAATGTTATCTCATTTGGTTCTCAAAACAACCCTGGGTGGTAGGTGCCACTGTTATCCCCATTTTATAGTTAAGGAAAATGAGGCAGAAAGAAGTTAACTGTCTTGCTTTGACTCATACAGCTAGTAACTATGTAAAGAACAACTCAGGTCTTCTTGATTCCTTGTCTATCACTCTATGCATTGGGCTACCTAACCACATTCTAATAAAAGTAAAATCCTAAAAATGACAGAACCGATGTAAATTTTTAGTTGACCTGACCACAAATCTGTAACTTCCAAGAAAAAAGTACTAATGTTCTTAAACACGCCTCCCAAAAAAAAGTTCACAGAGGTTAAATAAACAGCTAAGCAAAAAAGAGAAACAAGAACATCTTTGACTAATCAAAAAAAAAACCATTAAGTCAAATAAATTTCTAAAACATAAACACTTTTAAATTACAAAGTTGAAGGAAAAAACTGGCACAAAGCCGCAGAAGATGAATGTCGGATTGCAACCGTACAATTTCATTTAATTATCAGACCAGCCTCACAGAATGCAGTCATCAGAGAGTGGATCTATTGTAGGAAGACTGAAGGACTGGAGCAGGCTTAAAATGTTTTGACTGTCTTCTTAATGGCTGCATAGCTTTTAAAATACATTAGTTTTCTAGAAGGTGATTATGGTTTGCGTCTTATGTGCCATTATGTCTAATTTGTTTTGTGCTCCAGCAGAGAAAATTATTTCCCTCCTTCCAATTTTTGTGACAAACACGAAAGAATAATCAAGTGAAAAATACATTTAATATGATCATATACAACTTCACCATTTAAATATATTACCTTTTTCAGGGCAGGGTTAGTATAAATAACTGTGGACTTTAAATACATACAGTTCGCTCATGTCTAAAAATAGCTTTGAAAATCAATTGTCTAATTCAATAATGGTAGAAAGGAGACTTAAAAAAAATTAAATCCAGGGTAGTGTTAAGTTAAGAAAAAGTAAAACTGGATAACAACTGAAAAACAGTAGCCTGAAGTGATAACTCTTTGTGTGGAGAACGTTAGGGGCTTCCACACCACCTTATCAAAGACATTCCTATTCTGCAGATCCAAGTTTTGGTAATGAAGTTGCTATGCAATTTGTAAAGAGTAAATAGACAAATACCTAGCTGGAGAGTTAAGTCGAAGGGAAAAGCAGGACAATTGTGAAATAGTATGCAAAATAGAGTCTTCCCCACATCTCCAACACGAGCCTCCCTTCATTTATAAGCTTTACACAGAGCATTTTCTATTTAGATCTGGAAGGAAACTTAGAAATCACTCATCCAGAGGTTCTCAACTTGTGAACTGTAGAATGACTGAGGGCCATAGATTTATTTCAAGCATATGTAAGCATATAAATTAACAATAAATGCACAATGCGCCTTATATGTAGAAGTATCATTGCATTCCAAATGAATATAGAGTTTGTTGTGATGAACAAAATCACAAATGAATGGTAATGTGTTACTGAACCCTTTGTAACTTTTTACAGCCATTATCATGGGGAAGTAAAAAAAACAATTTATAAATGAAAAAGACAATGGTCTGGTCATATAGTGGGAGTGACTTGGATTGTTTCAGTGCTGAGACATTATTCTCATGATGTCAAGATGACGTAAGGAAGACTGGTAGTTTATTGGGTAGGGACTTTTAGAAAACTGATAAGTGTTGACGAGAGTCACAGCACATGGACAAGAATTGGTGGTATACATTTTGAACTTTTGGAAGGAGTACTCATATATATGATAACACACATCTAATTGAGTATTTATGTATTTGCTTTAGAATACTGTTGTGGCAAGAGGGGAAAGAAGCATTTTATTAATATTTTCTCAATTGATGCTATAAATAATCCTGCAAAGTATATTTGTTTCTGAAGTTTATAAAGTTAATTCTTAACCTGGGTGATATTGAGCCTCAGTTTCCAAGCCTGTAAAATTGACAAGATGTTTCTTAAGTGATTCTTTTCCAAATTAAAAATGCCTTTGATTCCATTATTCTAAGGTATTTGAAAAACATGCTTTGCTGTAAGATATTTTAAATAGATAATCTCCCCCCCCAAAATGCACCAGAAGTTTTATGAATATCTCCCTTTAATGGATTTCTAATTTAAGAAGAGAAAACTTTTACACTGTGCATATTTGAGGTCCAGAAATTGAGTGATCATGGTCAATTGCTGTTCTTTTTAAATTAGTTGTTTTCCCCCTTCATTTAGTAACCTATTAATAATATATTGAACCTTTAACCACTTACACAGTTTCTTACTTATTCATTGCTTATTCATTTCTTTACTTTGGGACATTGATTTCACTGTTTACATACATGGAATTGATGGGCTGACATAAAAAAATAAATTGGATGAATATGTTCATATTATAATTCATGTCATATCATAATACATTTAGAAGTGTCAGTGTTAAGAAATTAGACTTTTGAGAAAGAGCTATGAAAGTTGGGATGAAAATTCAATTAGAAATATTTCTTTTGAAAAAAAATGTTTCTCATATTCTTTATAGTGCTTGACTAAAATTTTCCATTTCATGAAAAACAAGGTTAAGATGTCTGTAAGCTATACTGGTTTAATATTTTCCAGTATGCAAGGTCAACAAATAGCAAGCAAGGTGATAATAGAACGAAGACAACATTTGTTATGAATCTGAAGTGCTGTTGACTGCTACTACATTTTGTTTTCAAAAACAGGGATTGGTGTTTTCTTTTGTCCCATTGAGCTAGGGAAGAAGGAAAACACATTTGCATAGCATCTTCAAACATTTCTTAAAACATAACTATGAGATAGGTAGGATAATATTACTGAGCTAAGAAGTAAAGTGATCTTAGAAAAAAGCAAAAAACAAACAAACAAAAAACAAATGGATATAATAAGGAAGGAAACTATGTCCTGCTAAAAGACACCACAGAAAATGAAGTAAACATATATAAGCACCAAGTGGTATAACATCTAAACACTTGGAGGAGAAGTTAAGGGAGTGACAGAAAGACAGCAAAACTATACAAGTGGGGAACCTCAACCTCAGTCTTTTTGAACTAGATGAATCTCAGCTCAGAATAAACAAGAAAGATGTTAAGTAGGTGAATAGAATTTTGGAAAAGTTAGATATAGTAGAAATCTGGAGAAAAATGAAAAGGGATAGAAAGAAATGTACCTTTTTCTCAGCAGCACAATGGTGACACATTGCACAAAACTTACACAAAAAGTGACCATGTATTACCACATAAAAACCTCACAATTCAATGCAGAAAGTCAGAAATAATAAATTCATCATTTTCAGATCATGATGCAATAAAAATTACATGAAATAAAGGGTCACTAAAAGCTAGACTAAAATTAATTGAAAACTAAATAATCTAATTCTAAGGAATGAGTGGAACAGTTTCTATGAGTTATTTTGTAAATAATGTTCTCTTTTGTTTTGTTTTTCTCATGGTTTCTCCCATACGTTCTAATTCCATACAACATGACTAATGTGAAAACATGTTTAATATAAATATACGTGTAGAAACTATATTGAATTACACACTTTCTTGAGGAGGAGAAAAGAGAGGGAGGTGGAGAAAATTTAAAACACATGGAAGTGAATGTTGCATGCTAAAAATAAATTAAATTTGTAAAACAAAAAGTAGTAAAGTAAGTTATATGAAATAACAATCCTTTTAATTATACAAGGTGGTGCTTAAAACAAGCTCTTTCGATTCCAAAAGCTTATCTTATATTATGCTGTGCAAATAACATTGTTATGATATTGTATATGATGAATAACTTTTAATTCAAGCTGCTTAATAAAGAACCTAGAAAAAAATAGCCACAATTGAGTAGCATACACACACTGCAAAATCGTTTACTATGAATCATATGGAGGGACCTTTCTAGTTTACAGAAGATAGCTTTTATGTGTAGATATGAGATTTTTGTATGGTACAATGTGCATCAATACTAGAATGCTGATGGAATAGAAAATAAAATGGGTTAGCAATATTTGTATTCTGAATTCTTGACTTCTAGGAAGAACTAGAAAGTGACACTGGTCATTGGAAAACATTATGACCTTCGATATGAGGTCTGACTTTTGATGTGGAACACGCTGACTTTTGATGTGGAACACGTCTCTAAATTCACACCAGAGAATTATAAGGATATGCTTTTCTTTTTTCTTTTCTTAGTTTCTGAAAGGGAGATGGATATTTTGCTGGATATGTGTTGATCTGACTGGGGCCTATTCTTCGACTTAATGACTTGGTATTTAATACTTTTAGGGGGTAGGAAGAATGGAACAGGTAGGTTTTTTTTTTTCATTACAGCCACCACACTTTATTTTTCCTATAATTTCTATTTATTTATTCCAGCTGTTCCTGGTTATATCACAGTATCTCTCTAAGGGGCTTCCTTGTTCCTTTTGAAAATAATATTTTCTTTTTCCTCAATTACATGTTAAAAGAATTTTGAACACTTTTAAAATCTTAAGTTCAGAATTATATTCCCCTTTCTCTCCCTTACCCCTTCCTTGAGACAACAAGCAATCTGATATAGGTTATTCATGTGCAATCATGTAAAAATTTCCACACTTGTCATTTTGTTCAAGATGACTTGAAGAAGGAAGAAAAAAAGGAAGGAAGGCAGAAAGAAAGGAAGGAAGATAGAAACACAGAAAGAAAAAAGAAAGAAAGGAATAAGGGAAGGAAGGAAGAAAGGGAAAAGAAGGAAGGAAGAATGAAAGAAAAATGAAAGCAGCATGCTTCAGTATCTATTCAGACAATATCAGTTCTTTCTCTGGAGGCAGATAGCAAGTGCCATTATGAGTCCTTTGGGATTGCATGGCTTGGAATTTTAAAGAGTCTATGCATCTAGACCTAAAGAAAATATTTTGTAACTTTGGAAAGGCAGATATTCTCTGTCAATCTGTTTTGTAAGACTCTGTATTAGAATCAAATTTCCCAGAGACAGAGGGTTTTTCAATTAGGTCACCACATTTGTTTTTGAGCTAGTATTTCCTGAACATAGACGATGAAAATTTTTGTCCTAAATATCCCAACCTCTTACAACTCATTAAGCAAATTAAAAAAAAAAATTTCTAAAGTAATCCTTTATTGTATATCTACACAGGCTGACAAAACAAATTCTCACATTAACCATCAACCCCTTTCCCCTTCACTCCTGTCTCCCCCCAAATCTTTTGCCACTTTTTCTATTCCTACAGTGTAATATAGTGCCTAACAACATACTAGGTACCTAATAAATTACATTTATTGATTAAATGAGAGATTTATGTGTGATTTGACAGGAAAAATTAATCTAAATCAATTATTTTCAACGTCTACAATCTCTATTCACTAGAAAATTCTGTGCAGAATCGCAGCAGTTGTCCCATTAAATATTTTAAAGTTCCCTTCCTAGATTTCTATAAACATTTTTCATAATTATTAATTAAAATTCTATTTTTATTCAAAGTCATTTAGTCCTATTTTGTTATGATCTTTTATTTCTTTATCGAATACTTCTTCAGTCTTCCGCTGCATATCAAAACCTGTATCTCTTCAGTCAACATAAAGTTACTAAATGCAGTGTGTTAGGCACTTTTCTAAGTACTATGGATTCAAATAAAAGCAGATTTCTGTCCTTTTCCTCAAACAAAATGGAAAAGACAACATGCAAATAATTTATACACACACATACACACATACATACACATACACACATGCCTGGAAAGTTGCTGTTCATCCTTCCTTCTTGAAGAGAACCAGTGACCACATGAGGTAACGTCCTGACTTGTGCCAGAATTGGGCTTAAGTGAGGTAGAGTTGGGCGTTATCAGCCTCACTACCTCTTCCAGAGTCACAAAAGTCCATTGGCAAGAGAATTATCAGGACTTCACCTCAGTGGGAAAGTACTAGAATTTTGTGTACAGGGTACACCTTACAAGGTAAAGGATTTTAAAGTAGATAATACTTGAGTCTTGCAAAAAACAAAGGACATTGTACAGAATAGATGAGGAAGAAAAGAATTCCAAACATGAGGATAGGCAGGACTCGGGTATATACTGAAGAGATGGAATGTCATGTTCAAGGAACAGTAATTAAGGCAGTGTAACTAGGTCGTAGAGAGAGGTAAGTGAATGTAAGTCTAAAAAGATGAGAAGCCAGATTTTAAAGGGCTTTACTTTCCAAAGAACTCTATATTTGATCTTGGACACTTAAAGTTTATTCAGTACGTGATTGGTCAGTGGTTTTGGATGGGGAGTGGATGATATGCTCTGATATTTACTTTGAGAAAATCACTTTGGAAGCTTGGTTGTGGTTGGATTGAGGTAGGGAAATTCTTGAAGTAAGGAGACCAATTAGAAAGTTTTTGCTTTCATGAAAGGTGGTAAGGTTGTACAATAGTTGGTGGCTGCATGAGTGAAACTCTTCATCCTCATCACTCCATTTCCATTGCTATCCTTTTAGGTCAGCCTGAGCTCACATTATTCTCTTGTATACACTGTCATTTACAATCTAAGTATGTTACTATTCTTGTCCATTCCTCAAACAATTCAAACCTCTGTATGCTTTATCAATTTATTGCACCATCCCTAACATATGCTTCCATCATCTGTAGTTTTCAAAATCTTTATCTTAGGCAATAGTGTTATATAGTAGAAAGAATTCTAGATTTGGAATGGAAGAGGTGTATTTCAGTCCTAACTCTAAAACTCACTAAATTTATGACCAATTGCTTTTCTTTAAACACAAGACTTCTTGTCTTTAAAATGAAGGGTTTTGATTAGACAGCCTCTACGATCTCTAAAAGTAATAAATTTTACTTCAAGGTGAAGATTGTGTGTCAGTTTCCTTCTAGATTTTGAGTCAAGGAAGAACTCAGCTCAAATCCTCTGTCAGACATTTAAAAGCTTTGTAAAACCTTTCTGAGGCTCAGTTTTTTCATCTATAAAATGAGAAAAATAATAGCACCACTTTACATTATTGTGAAGACTGAGTAAGATTAGTTAGTTGATAGACATGTAGATACATAGCTACATAAATTAAAAAGTTTGACAACTTATAAGGAACTACATAAAAGATGTTATTGTTTTTTGTTAGTAACCTTATATTCCTGAAGACTTAACTTACATCCTCAATTGTTAATGCTTTCTCTTTCCTCAAATTACCTTGTTTTATTTAATTGCATATATATTTTATTCCCTGTAATAGAATGTCAGACTTTTTTAGGTATGAGTCAGAAATTATTTTTATTGGAAGTGAAGCCAAGATGGTGGAATAAAAGCAGGAACGTCTTCATTTCTCCCCCCAAATCCCTCCAAAAACCTGTAAACTATGACTCTAAACAATTTTTGGAGCTGCAGAACCCACAAAATGACAGAATGAAACAAGTCTTCAGCCCAGGACAACCTAAAATGGGGACAGGAAGGCTACATTACACTAGTTTGGGAGTGGACCATAGTCTGGCTTGGGCTGTGCTAAAACACACAGGGCTAGAGTCCACAGGGGAATAAATCACTGGCAGCTAGGGAAGTTTCCAGACTTCTCAACCTACACACATCAAAGGTACCATAGGAGGTCAGTGGTAAAACTCTATGGGACTTGGTTGAAAGAGGAGCATGGTCTTGCTGTGGTCTGGTTCAACCACAGAATGGCAGAGGTGGCAGCTGTGGTGGCAGTAGGAACAGCAGTTGCAGCAGAGACAGTTTTCAGAGCTCTGGGGATTCAGAGAGTGCGGAATTGAGTAGCTGAGAGGAAACCCTGAAGCCTGGGAGAGTACACCTACCCCTAACCTTACCCCTACTGGAAGCAGAGTTCTATCTTGACAAAGGGTTAAAAAGTCAAATATTTGACTGAGAAGATCAGCAGACAGTAGAAAAAACCCAGACTAGAGAATCTTGCGTTGGTGGGAAAAAAAAGATCAAAACATGCAACCAAAAGAAGACAACAAGGTCAAAGCTCCTACATTACAAGATTCCAAGAAAAATATGCCTTGTTTGCAAGTCACAGAAGAGCTCAAAAAGGATTTTGAAAATCAAATAAGAGAAATAGAGGAAAAATTGGGAAGAGAAATGAAAGTGATGCAAGAAAATAATGAAAAATAAATCAAGAACTTGCTAAAGGAGACCTCAAAAATGCTGGAGAAAATAACACCTTAAAAACAGACTAACCCAAATGACAAAAAAGGTCCAAAAAGCCAATGAGGAGAACAATACCTTTAAAAGCAAAAAAAGGTCCAAATCATAAAGGAGTTCTAAAAGCTCACTGAAGAACATAATTACTTAAAAATTACTTAAAAATTAGAATGGAACAAATGGAAACTGATGATTTTATGAGAAATAAAGAAATTGTAAAACAGAACCAAAGGAGAAGATAATATGAAATATCTCATTGGAAAAAACACTGACCTGGAAAATAAATCCAGGAGAGATAAGATAAAAATTATTGGACTACCTGCACACTATGATTAAAAAAAGAGCCAAGATATCATCTTTCAAAAATTATCAGTGAAAACTGCCTTGACAGTCTGGAACCAGAGGGTAAAAAGAGAAATGGAAAGAATGCACTGATCATCTCTTGAAAGAAATCTTCAAAGGAAATTTTCTGGGAATACTGTAACCAAATTCCAGAGTTCCCAAGTCAAGAAAAAAAAATATTGTAAGCAGACAGAAAGAAACAACTGCAGTATTGTGGAAATGTAATCAGTGTAACACAAGATCTAGCAGCTTACCCATTAAGAAAAAGAAGGCCTTTGAATATTCTGGAGGTCAGAGGAGCTAGGATTAAAAGCAAGAACCACCTACTTAGCAAAACTGAGTATAATCCTTCAAGAGAAAAAATTGACATTCAATGAAATAGAAGACTTTCAAGGATTCTTGATGAAAATATCAGAGCAGTGTAGAAAATTTGACTTTCAAATGCAATAATCAAGAGAAGCATGAAGAGGTAAATAGGAAAAAGAAATCATAAGGGACATATTAAAGTTGAAACATTTAAATTTCTCCATGGAAAGATGATATTCATAATTGACCTTTCTCACTATTAGGTTAGTTAGAGAAAATATAGCTAGCTGGATAGATAGATAGATTAGATAGATAGATAGACAGACATACATAGATGAATGGGCACGGGGTTAGTTCAATATAGTGATGATATCTACAACATTATATGAAGGAGTGAAAGAGGAATATATTGGAGGTATTAGAAATGGAGAAATGGGATGGATTAAACTATGTCACATAAAAGAGGCAAGAAAAAGATTTCACAATGAAAGACAAGAGGTGGGAAGTGAGAGGGAATGAGTGAACATTACCCGCATCAGATCTGGATTGATGAGAGAATAAGATACACATTCAATTCGTTATCTTACCCTATAGGAAAGTAAAGGGGGAATGGATAAAGGGGAGAGTGGTAGGAGGGTAGTTTGGGGCAGGGAGTATTCAGAAGCAAAGACTTTTGAAAAGGGAAAGTAAGGAAATATAGTTAGTCTTTCACAACATGACCATTATAGAAGTGTTTTCTATAACTATACATGTAAAACCTATGCTGAATTGCTTCCCTTCTTGATGAGGGTGGGTGGGGAGGAAAGAAAGGGGACAATTAGGAATTCACAGCTTTAAAAACAGATGCTAAAAATTGTTTGGACATGCAACTCGGTCATAAGATATACAGGCAACCCAGTATAGAATACAAGGGAGGGTATGTTGGGGGAAGAGGTAATCAGAATGCATGCCATCTTGGGGTGGGGGAAGGGGAAAGATGGGGAAACATTTGGAACTTAAAATCTTGTGAAAATGAATGTTGAAAAAAACTAAAAATAAATTATCTTATTAATTTTTTTCTTTTGTGAACCAAGTGTCTAGTGCAGTGAATTGATTAGAACTCATGACACTAGAAGTACAGAGTAGTAATACTGATATGTATATAGTGCCTAGTGTGTACCAGTCATTGGCCTAAGCACTTTACAAATATCTCATTTGAGCCTCAAAACAACCCTGGGAGGTAGGTGTCATTATTATTCCCATTTCACAGATGAAGAACTGAGGCAAACAGGGATCAAATTACTTTCCCAGGATTGTGTAACAAGTGTCTGAGGTAAAATTTGTACTCAGAAATTCCTGAATCCAGGAATCATATTCTGTCCACTGTACTACCTAGGTGCACCCACAGCACTCATTACACTTGACAATTTTTATTTTCTTTAATATCCTGATTTATATTATTAAGGAAGTCTGACAATTCTTCTTTGTATACACAATAGTGGCTATAAATAAAAGAGCTGCAGATTACAGGATTCCAAAGAACGATAGTGTAACAAATTAATCAGAGTGTAGAAATTTCATTAGGATAAATTCACACAGTCTATACTTATGTCTCCTCAAATAGCTCATTTGAAAGTGTATTCCATTGAATTAACTGGCAATTTTGGTGAAATTTAGACAGAGACTAAGTTTTTTATTGTGTTAGTTCAAATCAGTTACTGAACTTCTTTTGGCCTGCGTAAAATTGGCCTTGCTTTATAAAAGATGTGGGGGATGGAGAAGGAAAGGGATTGTATCATTTCCAATAGAATGAGAAAGAATTCACAAAAGTAAGACCAAATTATAATATAATTACAGAAATGCTAATGATTATTCTTCAGGAGAATTAGGATTATTTTATGGGTAAATGCATAAAGAACATATTTCAGTAGAAAGAATGCCAGGCAATTTTCAGTTGGCAACATAGTGTAAGCAATTCATCAACACTGGATTAATTTGCATTATCTTTGTGGTGATTAAGAAAGGTGTTAAAATAATCAAATACAAGTCTCTTAGTTGTGAAGCATTTCTACTATTGTACAGCTTCAAACTCTATAGGGGTTGTACTAAAAGTCTTAGAGCAGTTTTAAACTTTAGTCACTTCAGAATTATAAATATTATAAAAATACATACTATGGAAGATTAAATTATTTTAAAAATTGCAAGACTGATATACTTAATTTCTGAACTTTGTAAAAGTTTTCATTAGTTGAAGCTGAGTTACTGGAAGCATTGCACTTATAATCCTAATCTTAAAATCATCCAAAGAAGAAAGATCTGATGCATGCTTGACAGTTTTGAATTGATCACAAAAGAAAAAAAAAATCTCATGGAGACAGAAAAGGTGACCAAGGTGGACAAACAACAGTCTCTCCTATAGTTATCGGCCAGTCTAAGCAAGTATTACACAGAAATTGCTGAACTATGATGCGTGATGATTGGGTTATTAATATTGTTGAAATTTAAGCTAAATTTTATTATTTAAAATTCAAAAATAAATGAACAAAACGTGCTTATTCACATTATAATTTTAAATCAAATTTTTCAGTAATTTTTGTAAGTTTCTGATATTTGTACTCCTGAAGGTATAAATCTTGCCAAGGCCTTTGGGACACCTTGCATTTCATTCTTTCTAAAACTGAATTTTATTTTATTTTTAGTTCCAAAGTCTCTTTATCCCACCTCATCCTCGTTCTACTGAGAAAGCAAGAAAAAAATATCCATTACAAACATGGAAACAAAACAAGTTCCTGCATTAGCCATTTCTGAACACAAATAAACATGACTATATGAACACAGATACATACGTGTTTGCATGCATGTGTTTTATATGGTCGCACACATACACATATATTCCTAACCCTAAATGTGTTTTTACATGCATACATACTCAGAGTGCTCACTGAGGCACACGTATTTAAATATGAAGTGTTTTGTAGGTAAGGGGTATTAGCACCAAATGGGAACATCAGTAAAGGTCTCATGTAGGAGGTAGTATGTGTATGTATGTATATACACACACATACACAAATACAGATACAAATATGGAAATGTGTGCATGTGTATGTGCTTCAGTTTGTGTCTATGTTCATCACTATTCTATCAGGAATGATGAGCGTGTTTTACCAGGATTCCTCCGGAAATGTAGTTGTTCATTGTGTTGACCAGAATTCCTAAAGCTTCCAAATGCTTTTGCCTTTATGATATTTTCATTTTTATATAAATTGTTATTCTGATTCTGGTTACTTCATTTTATGTCGGTCTATACAAGTCTCCTCAGGCTTCTCTTAAACCAGCCCTTTCCTCATTTCTTGAAATAGTATTCCATTATATTCATATACCATATATATGGGATTCGCCATTTGATGAAGTTTCGAAGTCTTTTACAACATGAAAAGAGTTGCTATAGATATGTTTGAAAATATGCGTTCTTTTCTCCTTTCTTTGATCTTTTTGACATATAGATTTCTAAGTGGTATCTCTTTGCCAAAGAGTAAGGACAGTTTCATAGTTTTCAGCTATAGTTCCAAACTACTTTCCAGAATGGTAGACTAGATCACTGCTCCACCAAAGGTGTATTAATATCTTGTATTAGGACAGGCTTTTCCAACATGTGTCATTTTCCTTTTTGGTCAACTTTGCCAGTGTGGTTAATACCCTATGTTTCAAATGCATGACACATGTATATCACTTATACTGATTATTTTTATTATTATTTAATTTTCATCATTTTTGAAACATTCCTCCTCAGTCATCCTGTTATTGACCAAGTAGTTTAAACTACAAATAATTAGTCATCTATAGAGTATCAGAACAATTAACTTTAAAAGAAAAATATAAAACATATACATGCTTTTATTTCCATGACTTTGTATAACCTCACCACCATTCTTAAAGGATCCTACCTCTTTATCTTTCTCTCCCAGAGCCCCCAGCCTCCTTCAAAGCTTAATTATAATGTGACCTCTCACATGAGATCTTTTTTCCTATTACCAGTTACTAATACCCTCCCCTACAGATCACTTCATATGTGCTTTTAAAAAATAGTTTCATGATGTAGAGCAGAACAGTAACAGCCCTGTGCAGACTGAAGCACAGAAAACAGTGCGGATCCTCAAATATATCAGGCAGGAGTCCAGTGGAGGGCCACTAATACCAGCAGGAGCCACGCCTCAATCTACCAGTCCACAGATTAAACGTTTGAAAATTACCCACTTGAACTTCTACGAGCCAAGATGGTGGAATAAACTGTAATCTCTCATCCTTCTCTTGTTGATCTTAAAAAACCAAGAGGAAATTTCCCCTGGAAAAATCCTGGAATAGTGAAATCAGTAGAAGGGGCACAGCAGTCTTTCAGCTTGAAATGCTAGGGAGATCATTGATCATTGCTATGGTCGAAGGAAACCAGTGCAGGCATTCCATACAGAACCAATTCAATGAATTAGGACGAGATCCTGAGCCCTAGCTGGGTGGAGGCTGTAAGCCTGTAAGAATCAACAGCAGGACTCCAAGCATACCTTAGCACAGCCAGTAGAATTGAGTAAACACCAGAACAGAAAGAAGCTCACCAACATCTGAGCTTGCCTGTACTCTAGATCAGATATAGGGGAAGAAGAGAACTTCTGTAGTCAGACCACTCTTTCTACACACCTCATGCTGCGAGGTTCAGTAAACCCTGAGAAACTCAGAAAGACTTCGCCTGGCCTAGTCCTTGGCACATACCAGCTCAGCACCAGGTAAGCTGCAGTATTATATAGCGTCTAGCTGAATGAACTGAAAAAGCTAGAAAAAATTGAAAATCGCCAAATAAATATCAAGCTAGAAGGGCTAAAAACCAAAGTAGAGGCAAATAAAATTGAAATTAAGAAAATTATTGAACTAATAAATGAAACTAAGAGTTGGTTTTATGAAAAAAAGAAGAAAATTGATAACCCTTTGGGCAGTTTGATAAAAAAAAAAGAAAGGAGAAAAAAATTACCAATTTCAAAAATAAAAAGGGTGAATTCACTTCCTATGAAGAAGAAATTAAAAGAATAATTAGAAATCACTTTGCCCAACTGTATGATCATGAATTTGACAATTTAAATGAAATGGATGGATACTTAAAACAGATATAAATTGCCCAGATTTACAGAAAATGAAGAAAACTAATTAACCCAATCTCATAAAAAACGTTGAACAAACTATCAATGAACTGCCTATGAAAACATCTCCAGTATTAGATGGATTTACAAGTGAATTCAATCCAACATGTATAAAGCAGTTAATTCCAATACTGTATAGACTTGTTAGGAAAATTGGAAAAGCAGGAATCTTATCAAATTCTTTTTGTGATAAAAATATTGCTCTGATAACTAAACTGAGAAGAGTCAAAACAGAGGAAGAAAATTATAGACCAATTACTCTAATGATTGTAGATGCAAAACTTTTAATAAGATATTAGGAATCAGATTAAAACAAATTATCAAGACAGTAATACACTACTATATGTCGGATTTCCACCAAGAATTCAAGGCAGGTTCAGTATTAGGAAAGCTATCAGCATGACTGATTGTATCAAAAACAAAACAGAAACCATATGATTATCTCAACAGGTGCAGACAAAACATTTGACAAAATTCAAAGTCAATTCCTATTGAAAACACTGGAGAACACTGGAATAAATGGAACCCTCATCAAAAAAATAAGATATATCTACCTAAAACTATCACAATCAATATAAGTAATAGGGATAAGCTAGATGCATTTCCTATAAGATCAGGGGTGAAACAAGTATGTCCATTATCACTACGGTTATTCAATATGGTACTAGAGGTGTTAGCTTTGGCAATGAGAGAAGAAAAAACGAAATAAAATAAACTGAAATAGGCAAACAAGAAACTAAATTATCACTCTTTGCAGAAAATATGATGATATACTTAGAGAATCATGTAAAAACTTACTTGAAATAATAAACAATTTTGGCAAAGTTATGGGATACAAAATAAACTCACGTGAATTATCTGCATTCCTAAATATTACTAGCAAAGTCCAACAGCAAGAGATAAAAAGAGAAATTCCATTTAAAGTTACAGTAGACAATATACAAACTTGGAAATCTGCCAAACAAACTTAGGCACTATATCAATAAAATTACAAAACACTTTTCCCACAAATAAAATACAATCTAAATATTTTGAAAAACATCAGTTGCTCATGTGTAGGACAAGCTAATAAATTAATTTACTTATTCAGTGCCATAGAAATCACACCATCCAAAAATTATTTTCTAGAGCTAGAAAAAATAATATCAAAATCCATCTGGAAGAGCAAAAGTTTCAGAATTTCCAGGGAATTAATGAAAAGAAATGCTAGGGAAGTTGGCCTAGCCATATCAGATTTCAAATTGTATTATAAAGGAGGAATTATCAAAACCGTTTGGTACTGGCTAAGAAATAGAAGGGTACATCAGTGGAACAGGACAGGTTAAAAGAAACGATAGTCAGTGAATATAGCAGGCTATTTTTTGATAAGTCCCAGGACCCCAACTTCTGGGATAAGAACTCACTGTTTGACAAAACTGATGTGAAAACTGGAAAATGGTATGGCAGAAACCGGACATAGACCAGTGCCTGACACCGAATACCAGAACAAAGTGGAAGTGGCTACTTGATTTTGGTATAAAGGCTAATACCATAAACAAATTACGGGAGCAAAGAATAGTTCACTAGTCAGATTTTTGAAGAATGGCGAAACTTCTGACCAAACTAGAGATACAGAATATTATGAAATGCAAAATGGAAACTTTTGATTACAACAGATTGAAAAATTTTTGCACAAACAGACCCAATGCAACCAAGATTAAGAGGAAAGTTGAAAACTGGGAAAGATTTTTACACCTCATCTCTGATACAGCCCTCATTTCTAAAATATATAGGGAACTAATTCAAGAAGAATCCAAGTCATTCCACAATAAATAGTCAAAGATATGAAAAGTCAGTTTTCAGAGGAAGAAATCAAAACTATCTGTAGTCATATGGAAAAGATGCTTGAAATTACAATTGATTAGACAGATGCAAATCAAAATGACTCTGAGTTACCACCTCCTACCTATCAGATTTGACTAACATGATGGAACAGGAAGATGATAAATGTTGGAAAAGATGTGGGAGGTTTGGAACACTATTTCATTGAGGGTGCACCTGTGAGCTGATACAACCATTCTTGAGAACAATTTGGAATTATGCCCAAAGGGTTATAAAAATATGCATATCATTTGACCCAGAAATATCACTTCTAGAATTGTATACTAAAGAGATCATAAAAATGGGAAAAGCACCCATATGTACAAAATATTTATAGCAGCTCTTTTTTTTAGTGGCTAAGAAAAGGAAACCAAGGGGGTACCCACCAGTTGGTGGTAAACAAACTGCTGTATATGAATGCAATGGAATATTATTTTACTGTAAGAAAATGATGAACAGGCAGACTTCAGAAAAACCTTGATAGTCTTATATGAACTGATGATGAATGAAATAAGCAGAAGTAGGAGAACATTACACGCAATAGCAGTTACAGTGTGTGAGGACTGTTAATAATAGATTTTGCCCTTCACAGCAACTCAAGGATGTAAAATACTTCCAAAATACTCTTGAAGAAAAATGCCATCCACGTCCAGAGAAAGAAAGATAGAGGTGAGACTGCGAATAAAGTATACTGTTTTCTATTTTGTTATGTTTTGTTTGGTTTTGGTTTCTATCATGGTGTCTCTCATTCATTTAAATTCTTCTATGCAATGTGACTAATGTGAAATTGTTTAATAAGAATGTATGTGTAGAACCCAAAAAAGAAAATGTTTTCATCAAATTATACAACTTTCAATCGTAAAGAATTTCTTTGAAATTTAATCCTACCCATATCATAAAAGCAGCATGGTCAGCAATATTCGTCCTCTCTCTGCTTGAAGACCTTCACTAAGTAACCCACTAAGTCTGAGGCAGTCCATTTCATATTTTAACAGTAGTTCTAATTTTTAGAAGTTCTCCTGACATTAACTAAATTTGTCTACAACTTCTGCCCATTTTTCTTGTTTTTGCCCTCTGATTCCCAGAATAGCAGATTAAAATCCTCTTCCATTTGAAGCTCATTTAATATTTGTTAGTTAAACTGAAAGTTATTGTAAAACTATCATGTCCCCCCAAATCTTCTTTTCAGGATAAATCTCCCTAGTCACTACAATAGATTTTCATAGACTGAAGACCTTTAACTATCCTAATTTACATCTGCTTGTTCTCTATTTTCAATATCTATTTTAAATTGTTTTGTCCTCAGTGGAACACAACACACATATTGGATTTTTGAAAAAGAGAGCAAGAAGTATTTTTACCCTATTATTCCTGGAAATCATGGCACTTCAGAAGGCTATGATGTCATCAGTTTTGACTGCTGCATCAAATTATTGATCCTCCTGCTAAAATTTCTAGATCATCAAATAAGCTGTTACATTTACCATACAATCTTTATCCAGACACTCACACTAATAATAATTACATTTATATAGTTTTTACTATTGGTCCCAATAAGATGCTTAAGTCTTTTACAGCTATTATCTCACATCTGATCCTCACAACAAACATTGAAGGTAGGTGCTATTATTTTATAGATGCTATTCTTTTCATGCATAAAGATAAAGAGAAAAATAAAGATTAAATGACTTGCTCAAGGTCCTACAGCTTGTAAATATCTGAAGCTGGATTTGAACTTGGGTTTTCTAGACAACAAGGGCAGTTTTCTATTCACTGTGCCACTTACCTGGTATATCACATATACTATTCAATCCCAGCATACAAAGTAGAAATGACTACACACAAAATAAGAACCCACAAAATAATTATTTAAATTATGGAACAAAATAAAATCAATGAAAACACAAAATGAATAAAGAAGTAAATAATACTGATGTAATAAGCAATCAATGTAAAACTGACTCAAAAAACAGAGACAAAAATCAAAGTAGGGGGCAGACCCAAGATGAAGGAGTATAAGCAGAGACTTGTTAGAGATCTCCCCACATGCCCAGCCAAATATCTGCAAAAACAACTGCAAACAAATTCTGGAGCTGCAGAAATCATAGAATGACAGAATGAAGCAAATCTCTATCCCAGGACAGCCTGGATGGTTGATAGGAAGAGTCTATTTCATCACACAAGGAGCAGAGTTCAACTTAGTATGAACCATTCCAGCACAGATGGGACCTAAGGAGGTCCCATCCATAACTTAAATTGTATATTAAGGTAGCAATCATCAAACTTATCTGACACTGGCTAAGAAATAGAATTGTGGATCAGTGGAATAGGGTAGGTACACAAAGCACAAGATTCAGTGACTATAGTAATTCACTTTTTCATAAATCCAAAGACTCCAGCTTCTTGGATAAGAACTTAATATTATTTTTTAAAATCTGCTGAGAAAACTAGAAAATAGTGTCTCAGAAACTAGACATAGACCAATATAAGTATATACCAAGATAAGGTCAAAATGGGTACATGATTTAGATATAAAGAGTGAGAATAAGATAAAATTGGGGCAAAAGGAGGGGTGAAGTCAAGATGGCAGAGAAAAAGCAGGGATTCACCTTATTTCTCCCACCTACTCCCTCAAATACCTCTAAAAAGTGAAACGAACAAATTTTACAATAGAAGAATTCACAGAGACAGAATGTGGCAGATTTCCCATCCAAGACACCCCAGAAGGCTGACAGGACAGATCTTTTGAACCAGGCTGGGAAAAGAGCACAGCTAGCCCAGACTCAAAGATAGTGAAGTGATAGCAGACCCCTGAAGACTCAATCATCAGCAGCAGTGGTGATTCCCAGATGGCTTGGTGTAAAAGCAGGACAAGATGAGAGAGAAGTGCAGTCATGCAAAAGGCCTGAGACAGTGGCAGGAGCTACTATCAGCTCACAGAGTGAATGTTTGAAAGTCAACTATTTAAATATCCTGGAGCAAAGATGGCAGAGTAAGCAGTGACTTTCACTCTCATATGTTGATTTGAAAAACCTGGAGAATATTGTCCCACCAAAAACCCTGAAATGGAGGAGCCAGAAAAAAGGGTACAGCAGTCTATAAGCTCCAGAGGCTAGTGGAATTAATGGAAAAAGTCTCTCTTTCTATAGCTGGTGAGGACTAGTACAGTTTAGGAGATACCTAAGCAAGTGAGCAGCAATCTTCATTTCAGTGGAACAGTAGGAGATCTTGAGCTCCAGAAGGATGGACATTCCTTCTCACAGCCAAGAGAATCTGCAGACATCATCATAGAAGGGCATCCACTAGCAGCTGAGCCCACCCAGCCTCTAGACAGCCCTGGGAGAGGAAGAAACCTCCAAAGACCAGACCACCCATCCCTGACACCTAATCCTGCAAACTTTAGTAAAACATAGGGGAAATGCAGAAAGTCTGGACCAGGCATCAGCACACAGCAGCCAGTCCCAGACCCGGTAAGTTATAACACTGTATTGCTTCCAGCTGCCAAAACCAGAGGCCACAGTACATAAAACCGGTAACCAGGCCCTTAGGCCCCAGAACAAGTAATACGGGACATAGCCCACTGTTTGCAGAAGCAGAGATCGACTTTAAAAACCAGGAAAAAGGCAACCACCTTAAGCAAGAAGCAAATTAGAAAAGCAAAGACCAGAGAGCAAAGCTAAGAATCTTATTATGGGGATAGGTTTGATCAAAATATGAAGTCAGAAATTGACAGTATTAACACTACATCTGCATCTGAAATCTGAAAAGGAGATATAAACAGGTCTCAAGTCCAAAAAGTATTATTGTAAGAGCTCAAGAAGGATTTTAAAAAGTCAAATTAGAGAGGTAGGAGAAAAATCTATCAATTTTTTAAAAATACAATTGACAAAATGGGGGAAAAAATCATTTAAACAAAATAACTCCTTGAAAACTGTAATTGGCCAAATGGATGAAAAGGTATGAAACCTAACTGGAAAAAGTGTCTCCATCAAAAGTAAAACATTAGCCAAAAGGATAAAGAGGTACAGAAGCAAACTGAAGAAAGCAATTTGTTAAAAACTATAATTGGGCAAGTAGAAGCTAATGACTCTATGAGTCATCAAGAATCAGTCAAAAAATCTGAAGAATGATAAAATAGAAGAAAATTGGGGAAAAAATTTGAAAAACAATTAACCTGAAAAATAGATCCAGGAGAGATAATCTAGGAATTATTAGTCTACCAGAAAGTCATGATGAAAAAAAAAGAGTCTGGATGGTATCTTCCAAAAAATCATCAAGAAAAACTGCACCAAGTTCTTAAAACCAGAGGGTAAAATAGTATAAAAGCAAGCACTCTGACATACACAGGAAGGCCTGCTACCACTAGTCCCTTGATCTGCTTTTCTGAAAGGAAAGTAACTTTTGAGGGGGAGATCAGCAATCACTTTAATCAAGCACGTATATCATTCACTTAGTTCAGGGGGGAAATTCAGCACCCTGAACTTTAGAGAAAATACAAACAGAGAGATAAAGATCAACAGACAGGGCTTCCAGTTGCCTGATCATAAATAATTCATGCATCATAGATCAACAGACATGCAGCTCTCTCACCATTGTATTGCCAAGGGCAAGTACTGGTGGTGACTATGAATATGCCAGTGTAGTTCTCAATCACAAAGTAAAAGAGACTCTATATACAGAAGGCCAAAGAAAAACGTTTATTCAGACAACCAAAAATCCAAATTCCAGAACCAGAAAGCAAAACTGTCATGGTGACCAAGACGTTAATAAACCAAGAAGTTAATAACTTCCACAGGGAGGAAAGGCATTCCCAAGCCTCTCACTGCTCTGCCAGGGCTATCTCACAAACAAACAATCATGAGACTGGGCCTTTCTGAGTCTGCCTGCCTGCATCCTATCTCCTCTGACCTCACTATGCTCACTCACTTCCTCTCAGTTCCACCCTTCCTGTTCCACTTGTTCAGCAACCTCTTCCCACCACATGTGTTTTAGGTTTCCAGGTGATTCAGACATGCCACATGGGCCTACTAATGAATGAGAAAGATCTTTCCATTTAAATTGCTTTTATATATGGTCCCAAGATCTTTCATATTCATTACATAGGTTGGTGAGGCAACATGTTTCAACAGAATTGCAACAGGGATAACAGAAAGTAAGCACATAAAACAGTATCTTAAGTTGGGATTTGAGCACAAGCATCCTATCTAATAAAGTCTAAAATCTTGGGATTTTAGACAACAAGTTAGACAACTACTTCCTGAGGAAATTGAACATAGAGTTGTCCCTGCCCCAAGAGGTCTCATTTGAGAGACCAGTTCTTTAGATGGCATTTGGAGTTTGGTCTACTTCAGGTCCAGAGATGACACATCACCATCGTGGATGGGGGTGACAACTGACTTAAGCCATAAGGCATCTGTAAGTGGAGGGTACTAAACCTATGGGAAACAAATCTAGCAAACAAGTTTAACAGAAAAAAAAAAACAAAAGAAACAAGGAGACAATTACCAGAAACAATGTAGACATGGTGTCAGCCATGCTTCTAGAGTCCATGAACTCATTCACAGTGGAATACATGACTTAAGGGTACCATTTGGTAATCTTCCTCTCCTCAATAAAAAAAGAGTTGCGGTATTATCTTTCCCATTCTGCAGCCTTTGGAACATCACCTGGCTTCTATTTTCCCCATACTTTAGCTCCCAATTTTATTCTACCAGTAGAACACAGTTCTTCAGTTCCTCAGCTATTTATGTCAGAAGGAGGATAAGTTTTCACAAGTGATATTGTTTCACGATGAATAATAATCATTGGACCTAATCTAGCATTTTAACAAAACTGTGTGGGTTCATCATCTAAATTTTGAAATATCATAATAAATTCTCTTTAATGATTAGAATTTATCACTGCAGCAAATATATGTAATCCTCCAGCTGCTAATCCTGATTTAGGCAACATCTGTGAAAACTAATTTTTAGGGATTCTCATATGTATTCCAGTAGAGATTGTTTTTTTTTCTTTGCAACAAAAAGTCCTCTAAACAATGTAAAGCATATCTTGCAAACCAGGTATCCCTGGTCATGGTGTTGGAACATCTGGTCTCACAGTCAAATGCTCACCATTTGGGATCTTAAGTATTTGTTGTTTTCTAATTTGCAAACTCGGGGTCATTATTCTGCCTGGAGGTGTACTTCCTCCTAATGGTCTAATATTCAAATTACATAAAACAATGAACAAGTCATCTTTTCAATGTTGATGAGAATTATTAGAACTTAACTTCCTTAAATGTACTTTCAATAATACATTCATAATTTCAGTTGAGACAACAAGAGAGCCAGTGTTGAAGGAATGAACCAACATTGAGAAGAAGAGAGCTCAAAGGAGACCTCTGCTAGCAGAGAGGAAGACCTCTGCTACTGGAGAGGAAAACCTCTGATAGCAGAGAGGAAGACCTTTAAGAGCTGGAGGGAAGCCCTGTCTGTTGGTCTTTATAAGTGAATTGAGATGATGGTGATGGTGATATGTTAGTAGTCTTGCTGCCTTGCTGAGCTTTGTTTTCCCAGAAGCAGAAGCTGTGAAGTGGAGCAGTTCCCATAAGCTGAGATACGGAGCAGAAGCAGAAAGTACCTATGTGTGAAAGCAAGTGAGAGTCAGGAGTGATCAGTCCTCAGAGAGTGAGTCATTCAACTTGGAAGCCAACTATTGAGTTAAGTTGAAAGAGGACTTTACTTGGACACTTGACATTGATTAAGAAGATTGTCCTTACCGTGACCTAGGTGTGGAAGGTGTAGTACCTCGAGAAAGGACTTTACTTGTATATTTGATATTGGTGGAACGATATGTTTAACTTAAGGATGTTGCTGTGAATGTCACACTTTACTGAACAATATTTAGTGTTACTGAATAGAGAGTTCATTATACGATGTAATTAGACCCTTGACATCATTCACAGCAGCAGTTCTCAGATGTGCTGTCTGTGATTTGACTTTCCTCAGGGAAAGGAAGGAAAAATGAAAAGTGACAAATGTGATATTTATTATATATATCATTACAGGGTAGTCTTGGTTAGTGCTCAAGAGTTTCTCTATATCCTCCCAGATACTTTACTTACAGAAGAGGGTCCTTCAGACTACTTTTATCTCTGATTGCATCTGTTAACAATGCCCAGATTCCAGGAAACATAGTTCTTGGGGAGAAATATACAGAACTTCTCACAGGAGACTGTATATATCAAGTCACAGAGTTATTGTATCACAAGAAAAGATCTCTGATTGGACTTATTGAGAGGCCATACTAGTGGCATACTAGGGATTGTCAGTAGAAGCAGAAACAACCGAGTAGGGAGCTGTGAAAGAAGTAACGATTACAATTAAGGAGGAATGGGAAAGACTTCTTAAGGTAGGAAGTTAGTTGAGATTTGTGAGAAGCCATGTAATCTACAAGGTAAAGAGGAAGAAGGAGAGAGTTGCAAGCATGGGAGACAACCAGTGATAATACCTTCAGTTGGATTATTGAGTGTCTTGTTTGTGAAATAGCACAGAGTCCAGGGTTACTGGATGAAAGAGTATTCAGAATAGACTGAGGTGTAAAAAGACTAGAAAAGTAGGAAGAATTCAGATTTTGAAGAACTTTAAAAAAAAAAAAATTCCGTGCCTGCTTCTGGAGGTAATATAAAACACTAATAGAAGAATGACATAGTCCAAAGTGTACTTTTGAACTGGCACAAGAAAAGATTTAAGGAAAGTCAACCCACCAACAGGCTATTCTAATAGTCTAATAATAAGATGATAAGAGCCTGCTCCCAGGTAGTGGTAAATTCAGAGAAGAGAAAGAGACATATATGGAAAATGTTATAAAGGTAGAAATGGCAAACTTTGACAGAATATTGAATATGGAGGGGGTGAGAAAGTTAGTAGAGGATGACACTAAGTGTGAGCCTAAGCGACAGGGTAGATAGTGGTACCTTCAGTGTTAATAAAGGAGTTAGGAAGTGAGAGGGAAAACTCGGGGAAAAATAATGAGTTCAGTGTTGGATATGTTGGCTTTAAGATATCTTTAAGGCTTCCAATCAATTAGTCCAATAGTCAATTCGAAATTTGAGACAAGAGGTCAGGAAAGAGTGGAGGGTTAGCCAATAGATTTCAGATTCATCTTCATAGAGATGATAATTGAAATAATTGCTAATGAATTGCTAATTTAACTGATAAGTGAAATAATATAGATGGAGAAGAGAAAAGGGTCTAGGATAGAGCCTTGAGAAACCCACACTATTACAGATTATGATAGAGATGAAGATCTCACAAAGGAGACAGAGAAATAGCAGTCAGAAAGGTAGAAGGAGAACCAGGAAAAATATAGTATCACAAAAAGTGTCATAAAAACCTGGAGAAAAGAGATTATCAAGGATAATCAGGTACTTAACAATATCAAAGGCTGCAGAGATGTCAAGCTAGATAGGCAATGAGAAAAGGCCATTAGGTGGAGCCAAGATGGAAGAGTGAGAGCAACAACTCACCTATCGTCAGATACCTCTAAAAAGAGAATCTGACCAAATTTTGGAGGTGCAGAATCTAAATAGGAGAAATTGTGTCAGATTCACAGCCCAGAACAAACTGGAAGGGGAAGGTCGAAGGGAAGGATCTGTTCTGTGGGGGTAAGCCCACAGCACACAGCACATCAAGTCCAATGCAATGGAGCAGGCAGGCCTAGGGGAGACCTGAGACAGCAGCAGGCAGAACCAGCGGAGCAGCAACCCAGGGTGAGAGAACAAAAGAGCCGAGCCAGTGACAGCCAGATGTCACCCAGAGCAGCTCCTGAGACTTTCAGCTCAAAGATTAAATGTCTGTAAGTCACCTATTTGAATTTCCAGGGACCCAGGATGGCAGAGTGATCAGTAAATTCTATCTCCTCCACCCTTGATGACCTCGAAAGAACCATAAAATATTTCCCCAGAAAAATCCTGGATCAGCTGGAACAGCAGAGAGGGCAAATTGGCTCGTAACACCTGAGCCTAGGAAAATAGCTAAGGAAGATTCCTCCTACTGAGGCAGAGGCGAACCTGAAAGAGAGGGGACATAGAACTGTAGAAACTCACACTAGGACACAGGTGAGCCTCAGTGCTAGGAGAGGAGCCCCAGGAGGGCTGAACACTCGCACTGGGATTTAGGCTTGCCTCAGCACTCCAGGGGAAACAGGAAGACAATATGGTAGCTGAGATCACCATCCTCTGAGCTTGCCTTTGCCTCAATTCAGTTGAGGAGACCTCCCTTGACCAGACCACCACTTCCCCACACTTAGCAAGCTAACTGCAGGGCTGATCAGGGAAACACAAAACAAACAGGTGAAAAGACACTTGCTCTTAGCTGTTTCACACAAATCAGCTCAACGCCAAGTTCTGCAGCTTCTAACTGAAAGAACCACAAGCCACAACACACAGTCACCATCATGAATAAGAAAAACCAAAATAAGCAAGAAAAAAATCATAAAATCTTTCTATGTGGACAAGGACCCAAAACACAAATACTAAAGAGGTCAGTAGTGAGACTATACTTCCATCTGAAACTTCAGGAGGGACTATGAACTGCTCACATGCACAAACAGCTTTCCTGGAAAAAAAGGAAGAAGGAAATAGAAGAAAAACTGGCCAATGATTGTAAAAGTATGAAAAAAGAATTCCCTGATGAGAACATCTCTTTACAAAGGAAAATTGAACAAATAGAAAAGGAAGCACAAAACCTACCTGGGAAAATTGGAGAAATGGAAAAGAAAACACAAAACCTAATTGGGAAAATTTGAAAAATGGAAAAGGAAGTCCAAAAATTGACTGGAGAAAATAACTCCTTAAAAGGAACACCTGGACAGATGGAAAAGAAGATGCAAAAGTTAACT
This sequence comes from Bettongia penicillata ogilbyi, assembly GCA_023548195.1. NCBI lineage: Eukaryota > Metazoa > Chordata > Mammalia > Diprotodontia > Potoroidae > Bettongia > Bettongia penicillata. The sequence continues at coordinate 7,263,097 of JAJHZJ010000242.1, read as the reverse complement.
GAAGAAAATCATTTGATAAAAATTAGAATTAGGCAAGTGGGTAATAACGAATCTATGAGACAGCAAGAATCAGTCAAACAAAATCTAAAGAAGGAAAAGATAGGAGAAAATGCAAAATATCTAACTGGAAAAACAACTAACCTGGAAAATAGATCCAGAAGAGAAACTTTAAGAATTATTGGCCTGCCAGAAAACCACGATGAAAAAAAAGAGTCTGGACAATATCTTCCAGAAAATCATCAAGGAAAACGGCCCAGAAGTGCTAGATCCAGAGGGCAAAATATTCATCGAAAGAATCCACTGTTCACCTCTCAAAAGGGATCCCAAACACAAAACCCCAAGAAATATCATTGCCAAATTCCAGAACTATGAAGTGAAGGAGAAAATATTACAAGAAGCCAGAAAGAAACCATTTAATATCGAAGAGCTACAGTGAAGATCACACAAGACATTGCAGCTTCTACATTAAAAGATGGAAGGTATTGGAATATGATATTCCCTAAGTTAAAGAAGCTGGGAATATAACCAAAGATTAATTTCCCATCAAAGTTCAGCATAACATTTCAAGCAAGCAAATGGTCATTCAACGAAGTATGGGGATTTCCAAACCTTCCTGACATAAAAGGCCAGAAGTTAATAGAAAAGTCGATCTTCAAACACAGGTCTCAAGAGAGGCATAAAATAAACAGGAGGAAAGAAAAAAATCAAAAACGTTGTTAGTCAATTTAGGCAAACTGTTTACCTCCCTATATGGGAAGAAGATACTTGTTAATCTTGAGAATGGTACATCTATTGTGAAATATAAAAGGGATGTACGTAGAGGAAACGGGTATAAAGTAAATGATGTCATGTTAAAAATATGATTTAAGCATGCAAATGGATTGTAACAGGAGGTGTGAAAAGGAGGAAGCAGAAAATGATAAATTACATCACAGGAAGAAGTACAAAATTATAGTAAAGGGAAAGAGGGGAACGAGATGAACTTTGTTTGAGAGGTACTCTCATCTGATTTGGCTCAAGGAGGGAAAAATAAACTTAAGTATATAATTCTAACCAGCTCTATAGGCAGTAGGAGGGGAAGGGGGAAGAAAGGGGATGAGAAGTTAAAAGGGAGGGAAGAAAGTGAGAGTAAAGGGGAGTAAAAGGGAAGAGTGATAAAAGAAAAAAGGAATGGCTGCAGTAGGTGGTGGTGAAAAGTGAAAACTATTGAGGAGGGGAAAGGAGATGGGAAAACTAAAAGCACAAGCGGTGGGAAAGAGAATGGAGGGAAATACACAGATTGCAATCCTAACTGTGAATGTGAGTGGAATGAACTCTTCCATAAAATAGAGATGCATAGCAGTATTGAGTAAAAGCCATAATTCAATGTTATACAAGAAACACATTTGAAATGGGGGGATACACACAGGGTAGGTAAAGGTCAAATGTTGGAGCAGAACATATTGTGCTTCAACTAAAAAGCAGGAAGAATAATCCTAATTTCAGACAAAGCAAAAGGAGAAATAGACCTAATCAAAAGAGATAAGGAAGGAAACTATATCCTGCTAAAAGGCACCATAGACATGGAAGCATTATCATTGCTAAACATGTATACTCCAAAGTGGTATAGTGTCCAAATACTCAGAGGAGAGGGTGGGGGAGTTGAAGGAAGAAATTTAGAGCAAAACTATGCTAGTGGGGGACCTCAACCAACCCCTCTCTGAACTTGATAAATCTAACCTCAGAATAAATAAGAAAGAGGTTAAGGAAGTAAATAAGGCTCTGGATACGGTAGATACGATAGATCTCTGGAGAAAACTGAATGGGAATAGAAAGGAATATACCTTTTTCTCAGCAGTACATGGCACATATACAAAAACTGACCATGTACTAGGGCATAAAAACCTCACAATTCAGTGCAGAAAAGAAGAGATAATCAATGCATCCTTCTCACATCATAATGCAATAAAAATTATATGTAATAAAAAACCATGGAAAGATAAACGAAAAATCAATTGGAAACTAAATAATCTAATTCTAAAGAGGGAGTGGTTTAAAGAAGAAATCATAGAAACAATCAACTACTTCATTCAAGAGAATAACAGAAATGAGACAACCTACCGAATCTAATGGGATACTGTAAAAGCACTTCTTAGGAAAAGTTTTATACCTGTGAATGCCTACATAAATAAAACAGAGAAAGAGGAATCAATGACTTGGACATACAGCTGGAAAAGCTAGAAAAAGAACAAATTGAAAATCCCCAAGTAAACACTAAATTAGAAATATTGAAACTCAAAGGACAAATTAATAAAATTGAAATTAAGAGAACTATTGAGTTAATAAAACCAATAGTTTGTTTTATGAAAAAAACTAATAAAATTGATAAACCTTTGATTGATTTGATTAAAAAAAGAAAGAAGAAAATCAAACTATTAATATCAAAAATGAAAGGGATAAACCCACCTCCAAACAGGAGGAAATTAAAACAATAATTGTAAATTACTTTGCCCAACTTTATGCCCACAAATTCAACAATCTAAATGACATGGATGAGTATTTCAAAAAAATCCAAATTTCCCAGAGTAACAGAAGAGGAAGCTGAAAACTTAAAACAACTCCATCTCAGAAAAAGAAATTGAACAAGCCATGGATGAACTCCCTAGGAAAAAATCTCCAGGGCTGCATGAATTTACAAATGAATTCTATCAAAAATTTAAAGAACAGTTAACTCTATTACTATATAGACTATTTTTGAAAATTGGAGAAGAAGGAGCCCTCCCAAATTCTTTTCATGATAGAAATATGGTTTTGATACCTAAACCAGGAAGAGACAAAACAGAGAAAGAAAATTATAGATCAATTTCTCTAATGAATAGAGATGCAAAAATTTTAAATAAGATTTTAGCAAAACAAATACAGCATCTTATCATGAGAATAATACAATATGGTCAGGTAAGATTCATACCAGGAATGCAGAGGTGGTTCAATATTAGGAAAACTATAAGCATTATCAATCATATCAACAACAAAACCAACAAGAACCACATGATTATCTCAATAAATGTAGAAAAAGCTTTCGACAAAATACAACACCCATTCCTATTAAGAACACTGGAGAACATAGGAATAAAGGGAACGTTCCATAAAATAATAAGCAATATATACCTAAAACCTTCAGCAAGAATTATATACAATGGAGATAAGATAGATGCATTTCCAATAAGATCAGGGGTGACACAAGATGTCCATTATCGCCACTATTATTCAATATGTTACTAGGAATGTTAGCTTTATCAGCTAGACAAGATAAAGAAATTGAAGGAATAAGAATAGGTAAAGAAGAAACTAAGTTATCACTCTTTGTAAGTGATATACTTAGAGAATCCCAGAGATTCAAGTAAACATCTATTTGAAATAATAAATAACTTTGGCAAAGTTGTAAGTTACAAAATAAACTCACTCAAATCTTCTGCATTCCTATATATTAATAACAAAGTCCAACAGCACAAGGTAGAAAGAGAAGTACCATTTAATGCTAGGGTAGACACTATAAAATATTTGGGAGTTTACTTGCCAAAACAAACCAGGGACTATGAACACAATTACAAGACACTTTCTGCACAAATAAAATCAGATCTAAGTAAGTGGACAAACATCACTTGCTCATGAGGAGGCCAAGCCAATACAATAAAAATGACAATTGTGCCTTAATTACTTTATTTATTTATTAAATAAAATTCACTTATTTATTTAAACTGTTGGATAATTATGTTCTAGAGCTGGATAAAATAGAATCAAAATTCATCTGGAAGAACAAAAGGTCCAGAATATCAAAAGGACTAATAAAAAGAAATGCTAGGGAAGGTGGCCTAGCACTACTAGCTTTGAAATTGTATTATAAAGCAGCAATTATCAAAAGCACTTGGTACTGGCTAAGGAACAGAAGGGTAGACAATCGAGTATGCTAAGTACTCAAGACACAGTAGGCAATGAATATAATATAGCAATCTTCTGTTTGATAAACTCAAGGACCCCAGTTTCTGGGATAAGAACTCATTGTTCAACAAAAATTGCTGGGAAAGTTGGATAACAGTGTGGCAGAAACTAGGCATAGACCCATGCCTGACACCCTACACAATAATAAAGTCCAAATGGGTACATGATCTAGGTGTAAAGATTTATACCATGGGCAAACTGGAGGAGGAAGGAATGGTGTATTTATCAGATTTATAGAGAAGGGAAGAATTTTTGACTAAAGAAGGCATAGAAAGCATTATGAAGTGCAAGAGGGATAATTTGATTACATTAAACTGAAAAGATTTTGCACAACCAAACCCAATGCAACCAAAATTCGGAGAGATGTAGTACATTGGGTAAGAATTTTTACAGCCAATCTTGAGGATAAAGGCCTCATTTCCAGGATATATAAAGAACTGAGTCAAATGTACAACAATACAAGTCATTCTCCAGTTGATAAATGGTCAAAGGATGCAAACAGACAATTTTCAGAGGAAGAAATTAAAGATATCTATAGTCATATGAGAAAAATGCTCTAAATCACTTTTGATTAGAGAGATGCAAGTCAAAACAACTCTGAGGAACCACATTACACCTATTAGATTGACAAACATGACAGAACAGGAGAATGATAAATGTTGAAGAGGATGTGGGAGAGTTGGAACACTAATTCATTGTTGGTGGAGCTGTGAACTCATCCAACCATTCTGGAGAGCAGTTTGGAACTTGTTAGGGGCCAAGCTCTGAACCGTGGCCCCCTGAGGAGCCTGGAAGAAACCCCAGGTGGTAACCCACATTTGGGTTCTGGGACCGCCCATATGGGAGCTAGCTCCACCCTCAGGGAGGAACATGGGAGGAGCTCTGGCTGGGTATATAAAGGAATGCTGGGAAGAGTTCAGGGAGAAGACGCCATTCAATAAAGTGAAATGCACTGGCCATCTTGGGTGCGTGTGTAGTCATTTCCCCTCCGTGGAGGAGGGAATTCCCCTGCAGCGCAGTAGGCCACACAGTAGGGGCTGGAGACGTCTGAAGACCTGGAGGCAGAGTAAGCAAGCGAAGGCCAGGGGTAGCCCAATGATATACGGTTGGGGTTAGGAAGCCCAACCAAGGCTGGGGGGTAGCTGGCGCCCAACGTGGGGTGGAATTAATAGGTACCGCTTGACCTCCCTTTATGGGAGAAGGATTGCACAGCCTCGCTGTTTGGCAACGGGAAGCTGGGGGGAATATTATGAGTCATGGAAGTAGCGTTCCCGTTGATCTGGCCTGAGGATAAGGCAGTTCTGGCATGTCACCTTTACAAATTATGCAAAAAGGAAGGGATGCGTCCTCATATTAAGACATGCCATAGCTTTGTTGAACACATTTGGGAAACCTCCCCTTGGTTAGAGCATAGTGGGATTATGCCCCACAGTTGGGAGGTAGTAGGCCAACAGATGGCCTCTTATGAGGACGCCAACCCTGGGATGCTTGTCGAGACTGATTTTGTTATGTATGGGGTGGTAAAAGCAGCCCTTGTGGGCGCCCCACGTCCAACTCTCTTGGCCACTATCATGGTACAGACAGGAGACTCCCTAGAGGAGACTTCCAACGAGGAGTTGAGAACCCCACCTACTGCTCCCCCTCTTAATCGATGTTCCCCTGGTTTTGAGCACTGGTGGGTGGGCAGTTCAAGGGACTGGTGTAATCAGGTAGGCCCAAGGGGAGAGAGGGATGTGGTGCAGTCAGAAATTCAACCAGGAAACATGTCCAGACTTGGCCCAGGGCCAGGATCTGTAGTGAAGCAAAAAATTTGTCCAGGGAACATGTCTGGACTTGGGCCAGGGCCAGGATCTGGCACAGATGTGAAATCAGAGGCCTGGATGTTCTTCCGGCCTTGGTACTCAGTCCAGATCTGTGGCACGGCAAACTATTTGTCCCAGAAGGGATGACGTCAGCTCAGTAGATACCAAGATGGCTGCTACGAGATTAATGGAGGGGCCTTCCTTTCTCCTTGGGGTAGGCTGATGCCATCTTGGCCCTGGCCTAGTGGCTAAGAGCCTTCAAGAGGCTTTCAGGCAAGGGGAATCTTTAGAGGATTGGGGAGATGCGATGCAAGCTTTCCCTGTAAGAGATGACCAAGGTGGACAGAGGGTCCATGAGCCAGTGCCCTTTAAATTGCTCAAAGATATGAAGGATGCCGGAGTGAAATATGGGCCTTTGGCACCTTACACTGTTCAGCTTTTCAAAACCACCACATCCACCTGGCCTTGAACCCCTATTGATTGGAAAGATGTGTGTCAGACTGTGCTCTCCCCTGGCCAGTATGTCACCTGGGTGGCCCTAGTTAGGAGAGAGCCCAGTGTATATATTGAGGAGAAAAATATTACTAATACTGATGATGCCTTCCAAATGCTTACTGGCACGGGACAATGGAAGACACTCCAGGCCCAGCTGACTTACCATCCCTTAGTCTTTGCCGGAGTCATGTCCTGTGGTATATGAGCCTTAGGGAAGCTTGAGATGCAGGGAGAAGCTAGGGTCAAACTCACAGGATTGAAACAAAGGATGAATGAGAACTCCACTGATTTTGTTAGCAGGGTCCAGCAGAATGCTCAGCGTTTACTGGGCTATGGGCCAGGTACGGAGGTGGTTGTAACACAGGTGATAAAAGAGGGGCTCAGGGGACCTTATCAAAAGGCCTTGGCAGGCCTGGGACCGAATTTTACTATTGATGAGATAGTCCAACGCCATCTTTCCGTGCTTGAAGACGATCCCAAGGTCGCAACCGTGGTTACTGCTATAGCTAGAGGGGTGTCCACCGGCCTCCAGAGGGGTGGCCAGAGGGGTAAGACCTGCTTCCGTTGCAACAAGCCAGGTCATTTTAAGGGGGAGTGCAGGGCCACTGTGGCCTCCGACGGACCATGTTATTCTTGTGGGAGGTCAGGACATGTAGCATGGCATTGCTGCAGTAAGAGATCAACCGCTACTGTGGTCCAGGGAAATGGGAGGAAGGGCCCTCCTTGTGGGGGCCCCCGGTTCTGCTCTCCACAGACTTTCCCGATCCACGTGACCTCAGAGGGTCCCATGGGGCCCCATCCCCAGGCAACAGGCCTTGGTGAGCGTTATCGCCAGGAATTAAGCCAACTGAGATATTGACATGTGCCCCTGAGGAGGGACAAGGGGATCAGGACATAGTGATAAAGCCTTGGGACACTCAGTCCCTTCAGGTCCATCTGGCCTTATGGTAGGGCCTTCTGGTTATTTCCCTGGCATTGGGCACACTCAGCTGTTGCTGCCAGAGGGCACCACCATTTATATTACTAATCCACATTGCTATCCTATTCACTTCCCTCCTGGGACGGCCATTGGTCGTGGCATATCTCTCCCTTGGGTAGAAGAGACTCCCAGAGATCCAGAGATCAATTGGTGTCAGGTGGTAGGGAAAGACAGGCCTATGATGACTATAACAGTTGAAGGTCACCCAATATTAGGGATGCTGGATACTGGAGCAGATTCCTCAGTTATAGATAGCAAACAGTGGGCCCCTACATGGCCCCTTGAACGGTATCCACTTACAGTGGCCGGAGTGGGAGAAGGCCAAATTACCATTAGGGCAGCTAGATATTTGACTTGGGAATTTGAAGATAAAACTGGATATTTTAAGCCATTGAAGATAAGTGGCCTTAATACAGCCCTGTGGGGTAGAGACATTCTCCAACAAATGGGGGTCCATGCTGTGACCCCGGAAAACTTATAAGGGTCACTCAAACAGTGAGGTGTCCACAGATTGACTGGTTGTCTCCTGACCCAGTGTGGGTAGAGCAGTGGCCCCTGAGTACAGACAAACTCACAGTTTTGAAGAGTATAGTCAAGGAACAATTAGACGCAGGACACCTAGAGCCCACAACTAGTATCTATAATTCCTCCGTGTTTGTCATTAAGAAAAAGGCTGGCTCATGGCGTTTATTAATCGATCTACATGCCATTAACCAAATTATGCAACCTATGGGCCCCTTACAAATGGGACTCCTGTCTCCTGCCTTCATCCCAAAGGATTATCACTTTTATGTTTTGGATATTAAAGATTGTTTTTATTCTATTCCTCTCCACCCCAAGGACTGTCCTAAGTTTGCCTTTTCAGTCCCTCAACCAAATTTTCAGGGTCCTGTGGAGAGGTTCCAATGGAAAGTGCTCCCTCAGGGTATGGCTAATAGCCCTACTATGTGTCAAGTCTTTGTGGCTGCTTCCCTACAACCTATTCAGGAAGCACACCCCAGTGCTATCCTTCTCCATTACATGGATGACATTCTCTTAGCAACCTCCCAAGCCTCTGAGTTGCAAGATTTGTTAGAACAGATGCTGAGCTGTCTTTACACTCATGGTCTTCAAGTGGCCCCCCACAAAATTCAGAGTGCTCCTCCATATACTTATTTGGGTCACTATAGATAATGGTCGTGCTACTTGGAACCCTTCAAAAATTGATGTACACAAGATTAAGACCCTTAATGATTTTCAAAAACTTATTGGCTTTATTCAATTGTTATGCTCCACTATGCCTATACCTGACCACATTATGCACCCTTTATATGCGATTCTTCGGGGAGACAGCCACCTTAATTCCCCTAGAAAATGGACTCCCGCTGCTACTGAGGCCCTATCTAATATACAACGTCTGTTTGCCAGCCACATAGTGCAATACGATCCCAATACTCATATTCTGGTTGCCGTGTTGCAAGACGTACCCCCTTTTACATGCCTCTATCAATCGCATGGAGTTCTAGAGTGGCTGTACTCTAAGAAACCAAAAATTGCCCAATGGTGCCTCCAGATTTTTGGCCTTTATCCCTGTTTCAATCTTTCCGTAGATGAATCCTTTCTCCGCCTTCAGGCGGAGCGTTATGAGGAGTGGGCTATCCTCCTTTCTATATGTTTCTTTGTTTCCCTTCCTCTGCCCCCATTTCTTCGTGGCTGGAGTGTCTTGCCTCTTTCTCCTCCCCCTCTTGTTGTTTTGCCCAATCCGGTGGATGGCCCTAACGTGTTCACTGATGCCACCAAGAATTGCCATGCTGCTGTTTACGTGCCTCACTGTCGCTTACTTAAGGTATATGATATCCCTTACCCTTCTGCACAGAAGAATGAACTTTTTGCCATTCTTCAGGCCTTACGGCTCTTTTCCCAGCTTTCCTTTATGATGGATCCTTATAATGGATAGCTTATACTGTGGGACTGCCCTTTGTACTTTACCTGTGTCTTAGATCAATGTCTGTCAGTCAACTATAGCCGATCTCCTTTCTTCAGTGCAGCAGTGCTTAGCCTCTAGCGAGAAACCTATTTGTGTTCTTCATGTTTGCTCCCATAATTCTTTTGTGAGTCCTATTTTCCATGGCAATCATGTTGCCGATGGGGCTCTCCTGTGTCCTTTACAGCTTGAGTCCTGCTTGGCCCATGACAAATTTCATCTTTCTGCCCGGTCTTTATGACATTTATTTGGCCTTACAAAGGAAGAAGCTCGTGCTATTGTACTCCATTGCTCCTCTTGTGTCCCATTTCGCCCTCACCCACTTGATCATGCCCTTAACCCTTGTGGCACCTATCCTAATGAGCTTTGGCAGATGGATGTTACCCATTTTGGTGCCTCCCTCGTCCATGTTACTATAGACACTTGTTCTTCCTATCTCTTTGCCACCTTACAACCCGGTGAAGCTGCCTGCCATGCCACCGCTCACCTTCTCCAGCGTTTTGCCCTCGCAGGCACTCCCAGACTCCTAAAGACCGACAATGGTCCAGCCTATTCCTCCTGTGCCTTTGCATGCTTTTGTGCTGAATTTGGTATCACTCATATTACAGGTATTCCTTATAATCCCCAGGGCCAAGTTGTCATTGAACATGCTAACCGCTCCCTCAAGGCCCTCCTTTTTAAACAAAAAGGGGGAGCGGGTGGTCAGCTATCCAGAGCTCAATTGTCACAGGCAGTTTTTACTTACAATTATTTGATGTTTAGAGATGATTTTCTTAGCCCAGCTATATGATACTTCACGCAGGTGCCAAGCAAGGAAACACTTGCTGTCCCTTTCCCCCCCACCTGACTCCTGCTTAACAGGAACCCAGGTCATGTGGAAGTCTCCCTCTGGGACTTGGGAAGGCCCTGGAGTTATAACCATCAAGGGGCAGGGACATGTTTGTATTCTTCCAGATGGAGGGTCGGAAGCTGACCAGCAGTGACTCCCCACCTGATGGATACAACAGCTGGAGCCAGACGAAACAACCACCAATACCAGAGATGCCAAAGAAACGCTGCCGCCACCAGGACGGTCATACAAAGCCACTGCCCTGACCCTGGCGCGGCGGAGGGGAACCTCAAGCTGATCCTTAGCTTGCTTGCTTTGAGTCTAGCACCTACTCTTACAGGAATGTCACATTCAAGATGGTATAACCTTACCAAACTGGAATGGCGCCAAGCAGATGAAAAGGGACGTGTGTACTGGGCCCTTATGAAAGACCCCCCCTGCAGTGAGAGTGCTCAGATGGGGAAGCGGGATGATGAGACTGTTCGTTGGAGGGAATGTGTCTAAGCTCGTTGGAGACAGCCCCTCAGATTTCATCCAAAGAGGTGCGCGAATGGGCGACCCTAATGGTGAGGCCTCTCATGAATTTCATCATTCAATGTCCTTTATTTCACACACCCACCCGATATGTCTTGCCACCACTGATCTCACAGCTTACAACCTTTCGGATATTGTCCTCAACTCCTCACCTATAACATTACTTCTAACCCACACCATGCTCTGGATATCTTTAACTACGCCACTCGCTTGAATGTGTCCCTCCTAGCTATACCTCATTCCATAAACTGTACCTGGAACCACACCCAAACAAATCACCAGTATTCCACCTACTGGGCGAAAGTCCGGGAGGCCCTACAAAGGGTGCTCCTAGCCGACAATGCCACTGGGGACATACACCAGCTGTCCTTGTTTATTAGGGAGCTCCCTAATATCTCTGCAGAGTTTGAACTATGGCGTGCACGTGAAGCTAATGACTTTGCGGGCTGGTTGCAACACCCTGTGGACTTTCAGTGACTTCTGTCACTTGCGGTTCCTGCTGTACTCTGTATTTTTCTTTGTCTTCTTCTTCCATGTTGTATTAGATGCTTATGTACTATTATTTGGGAAGCAATCTTAGACACTAAAGCAGATATGCACACCCTCCTCACTTCCCCACACCATCCCTACTTATGATGCCACCCCTGTGTAAACAAAAAGGGGGAGATGTTAGGGGCCAAGCTCTGGACTGTGGCCCCCTGAGAGAGAGGTCAGGGGCCAAGCTCTGGACCGTGGCCCCCTGAGGAGCCTGGAAGACACCCTGGGTGTTAACCCACCTTTGGGTGCTGGGACCACCCATACGGGAGCTAGCTCCACCCTCAGGGAGGAACATGGGAGGAGCTCTGACTGGGCAACCGCCCTCAGGGAGGAATATGGGAGGAGCTCTGGCTGTGTATATAAGGGGATGCTGGGAAGAGTTCTGGGAGAAGACGCCATTCAATAAAATGAAGTGCACTGGCCATCTTGGGTGCGTGTGTAGTCATTTCCCCTCCGTTGAGAAGGGGATTCCCTTGCAGCGCAGTAGGCCACGTGGTGGGGGCTGGAGACATCCGAAGACCTGGAGGCAGAGTAAGCAAGCGAAGCCCAGGGGTAGCCCAGTGAGATACGGTTGGGGTTAGGAAATCCAACCAAGGCCAGGGGGTAGCCCTGTGCAGAAACTATGACCAAAGGGCTACAAAAATGTGCATATCCTTTGACCCAGCAATATCACTTCTAGGTCTTTATCCCCAAAACGTCTTAAAAATGGGAAAAAGTCCCACATGTACAAAAATATTTTTAGCAGCACTCTTTGTAGCGTCCAAAATCTGGAAATCAAGGGATGTCCATCATTTGGGGAATGGCTGAATAAGTTATGGTATATGAATATAATGGAATACTATTGTGCCATGAGAAATGATGAAAAAGAAGATTTAGAGAGGCCTGGAAAGACTTATATGATCTGATACTGAGTGAAAGGAGCAGAACTAGGAGACCTTTTTGTCCCTCTGATAACCCCTCATTCCACTCTCAGAAGGCTGTCTTTGCCAAATCATCCACCATGTCTTCTTCTCCACTATCTTCAATTTGTTTCCAAACTTGACGATTTAGGGCCATGAGTCTAACTGACCCTTCAGCTTTAGTTTCTGGCCAATCATCTTTGAAAGGGAATCTTGTATTAGTCTGGTTATGAGTTGTATAATGCAGGGGAGACAAATTGGGAGGAGTGTAACTTCACTGATGGTGATGAGCCCAAACCATAACAGCTGTACTTCTATAATTTTTCCCTGCATCCTCACATCATCTATGTAATGGCTAAGCTGCACACCAAGTTTTCCTGTTTCTCTTCGTTCTTTTTCAGTTGAATCCAAATCTTTCTGACCCCAGCGGGAGTTTTTTTGGTAAGGATACTAGAGAGGCTTGCCATTTCCTTCTCTAGCTCATTTTAAAAGGAGGGAACTGAGGCAAACAGGGTTAAATGACTTTCACAGGGTCAAACAGTAAGTGCCAGAATTTAATACAGGAAAAGGAGTCTTACTCTCTCTAGGTTCAGCAATCTATCCACTGCAGCACATTTCTGCCCATAGCTCATCTACACACTTTTTTCCTAGTCCAGCTACTTTACCCTTCTGTTTTCTTTAGCATATTTCCACATCTTTATGTAACATCTTTAGAATAGTGTTCAAATATGGTGATCCTACTGTATTGATGTCATTTTCTTTTGTGGCAATTTTGTCAGATTTTTCCATTAATTTTTTTTTATTTGTTGTCCTCCATCAAGTTTCATAATAATATCATCTTGATAAGATTTCTGGAAGTTTGTTTTCCCACTATTTTATCAAATAACACTGGTCATTATCACAGACTCTTCTCCAGTTCAGTTCAACAAACCTTTATTGAGTGATCATAGTGTGTAGAGTTCTGGGTAAAGTGCTGGAGTAGAAACAAATCATGGAGTGAAAAAGCAATATATGAATACAACAGATATATTAACAATTGCAATACCAAATAATGCCTTACTGTCTTAGAAGGGTACATAGTATTTTGTGACCAGTAAATTGTCATATTTTGGTGCATTTGCTAGAGGGGTATACTAGAAGCAGTCAGTTATGTAATCAGAGAATGGAAGGCACTGCAATTGTAGGTACATAAGCAAATCAAGGTGAGGAAAATATATAACAAAAACAGAGGTGTAGCAGTAAGTATTCAAGTTCTGATATGCCACCTAAAAAAATAATCTAAGGAACTATAGGCCTTCTAGGTATAGATAGAACAGGTTTAGATTCTGAAAAACAAATTATGATTTTGTCTTCTTTTCTCCACATGGTATATAAACTGCCACAGATGCTGATAGGAACTAAAAAGAACTCAGGGGCCTGCAGATATATTCAGAAGAATGGAAATTAAGCAGTTTTTCTAGGTAACCAGTAGAATCAGAGGTGTGATTTGCACCCAAGCCTTCTTATTACCAAATCCAATAATTTATCAACTGTGTTATGGTGCAGTAGTGAAAGAATTGAATATAGATTCATAGAGAAGTGAGTCATTTAAAATAATCTTACATGATTATAGCTACAGTTTTGACTCTAAACATAAATATAATTCCAACGTGTTGGACAACTTGATAAAAAAGTGGGATATATAGGAAAAATATATTCCCTGTATGTATTTTATATATTTTTCTATTTTACTTTCCACAATTCAACTTTTAGGTTTACTCACTGATAATGATTTTCAAACCCATTTCTTTTTCATTCACAGAGAATTTTCATGTGCTATAGCTGAGAAGAACTTCAAATCATAATATCAAACTATAATATTTGTGTTTCATACATCATAGAAGCAATCATTTTAAATCTTATCAGTGATAGAAATGATTGCTATATATTATTTTGTCTTATATAGGACATAGCTGAGGTTTTTACGCACAGTTTATTTACCATCAGCAGAAAGGAAACATTTTCGTTGATAAAAATATATTATTACAAGAAATAGATTGAATAATGTTTTATAAAAATTTGATTTTGCTTTCACATTGACCATAGTCATTCAAAGATACATTTGTTAGTAGAAAAATAGACTTTCAATTAAAATTATTAGGCATTTAGTTTCAAGTCATTTAACATCTCTGAAGAAAAAAAATCTTTGCAACTGAGAAAAAATGCAAATCTCTAGAGACAGTGGCATTTGCTTTATTTTGCATTATCAAAATAGATGAATTTCCCATCCAACCATACCAATGATGACTTTTATATATACACAACATGCATAGATATATGTATATTTATATGCATTGTGTAATATCTCCACTTTTGTTTGATTCATTTCTTTCTAGTCCATTAAGTGTGCTTAATGAATATATGTGCTTCATATTTTTTCCACCTTTACCTGATCATCTAATCGTTCTTGTCAATAACACTGAATAAGTTTAAATAGAGAAAAAAAAAACATGGAAAGTTCAGCGGGGGAGTGAGGAAACCCAGTTTAAATTCCAGCCACTGACACACACTATCTTCATGACAGGCAAGTCACTTAATTTCCCATTCTCAGAATATATCTGCACATTTCTAACATCCTTTTGGTTTCCAACTGGGTCCAGAAAAGTTTACATACCATCAATAGTATATTAACCTCTTGACAACTAACATAGTCACCTAAGGTTTTCTTATAAAAATAAAAACAGGACTCAGGGTTAGGGTGGTGTTTGTGCTCTTCTGCTGACCTTTAATCTCCTCCAGAGTCACTGTCCATTACCCACAAGTCATGGCAAAGCATAAATTCTTCCCTGGGGACAACTGTAAGATGAATGGAGACAAAAAGTGTCTGAGGGAGCTCATCACCTCCATCAATAGGGCCAAGGTGCCTGCCAACACTGAAGTGTCATGTGGAGTCCCTGCTATCTACCTTGACTTTGCTCATCAGAAATTGGATGCAAAAATTGGTGTAGCTGCTCAGAACTTCTGCAAAGTGACCAAGGGTGCATTTATTGGGGGAATCAGCCCTTCCATGATTAAGGACTGTGGGGCCAACTGGGTGTTCCTGGGACACTCTGAAAGGTGACATGTCTTTGGGGAGTCAGGTGAGCTCATTGGGCAAAAGGTAGCCCATGTTCTGTTAGAAGACCTAGGAGTAATTGCCTGTATTGGTGAGAAGTTGGATGAGAGGGAAGCTGAAATAACTGAGAAGGTTGTTTTTGACCAGACCAAGGCCATTGCAGATAACGTGAAGGATTAGTGCAAAGTTGTGCTAGCCAATGATCCAGTCTGGGCTATTGGCACTGGCAAGACAGTTACACCCCAGCAGGCCCAAGAGGTACATGAAAAGCTTAGATCCTGGCTTAAGACCCATGCCTCAGAACCTGTATCACTATCTACCAGGATCATTTATGGAAGCTCTGTGACAGGGGCCAACTGTAAGCGTCTGGCAGCCCAGACTGATGTGGATGGCTTCCTGGTGGGTGGAGCTTCCCTTAAGCCTGAATTTCTGGACATAATCCAAACCAAAAATTGAACCTTTCATGTGGCCCTCTGACTCCCTTACAGTCTGAGCTGGGACAAGACTACCCAAAAATGGTTCACCCCTCTCCCTCCCATGTGATTGTGATGCTCATTCCTCTCCCCATGAAGTCCAATTCAAGCTACACCTTCCTCCACCCTGTAGATTGTGTGCCCCAGTTCTCAGCAATCCATCCTTTCCTATAATGGACCAGGCCTCCCTCTATTTACTGTAAGTTTGAGGGAAGCACTTCATGTTTTTTTATTTCTTATTGATTGAGTTGCAAATGGAACTGGTGTGACTTGGTGTTCTCTGTCTGTCTGAAGGGTGAGTGACTGACAACATTTTCTTCCCTCTACTTCTTTTTTCTCAGACTCCAGTCAGTGAGGAGTAGGGGTAGGTTTGAGAGGTGGGAAATAGGTGACGACAAGGACAAATGCCACCTTTGTGCCAATGCCTTCCTCTGAGTAGTCCTCAGAGATGGAGGTGTGGGGGTAAGAGATAGGAGGAACCACAACAAAGCATCTCCTCTTTGTCTGTCAGGCAAAGTCTAGTTAGAAACTACAACAGAACTGTAACAATACTCTTATTATCATTTAAAGAAAAACAGGCCTTCAACTTTGGCTGAGGGTATTGTCAAGTCTGTTCTAGGTGGGGTCACTGGTAGAGCAGGTACCATTTCATGGCAGAGGGCAAGGGTAAGGCAGAAAACTCACCCAGCCAGGCTTCCCCCAAAATGTCACGGATGCACATTCAATTCAGATGAAGAAGGAAGTGAGGTTCTGCTGTAGGGAGAAAAGAGAAAAATAATTACTTCAGGGGTATCGAAGTGGAAGTCACTCCTGGCCTTGGACCTTTCTGTTACCTTCACCCAGCCTTGTTTTGAGTGATCTAGACATAGGGAGGGAGGCAAGTATTTTGGGGGATAGGGGTATAGTGCTCTCTGAACCATGCTACAAATGATTTTCAGAGCTTACAAACCTATGCCACCACACAGGTCTGGGGATAGTAGGGCAGAATCCTTGACAGGAGTTGAGAGACTTATTCAAGGAACTGCCACTACTGCTTTTCTTCAGAAAAAGAGGAAATAAGTTCCTAAGTACCTGAAGCCTCTCTCCAACCTTCTTCCTCCCAAGCCAGAGCTCTGCTGGGACAGTAGGCTGGTACAATCTTTAACCCTGGACTAGAGCCTTTGACTCTACCCCATCAGACCAAAATCCATCCCTCTACCTAGATCCCAAACCTTTTGCTTTTTGTGGGAAGACATGTATAAGAATCACATTGTAATAACACTTAGAACCACTTTAATTTTTTTCAGAGTCTCACTAACATTGTTCTGGGAGGTAGGTACTATCATTATCTGCTCTTTTACATATTGGAAAATTGAGATAGGCTGAGGTTAAGTGATTGATCAAAGGTCATGCAGTTAAGATTTGACTTCAGTTGAGAAAAGATTTGAAGTCAGTTCTTCCTGACTGTTGAT
The DNA here is from genome assembly GCA_023548195.1 of Bettongia penicillata ogilbyi. NCBI lineage: Eukaryota > Metazoa > Chordata > Mammalia > Diprotodontia > Potoroidae > Bettongia > Bettongia penicillata. The sequence goes on along the minus strand of JAJHZJ010000242.1, from coordinate 7,246,063 downwards.
GTGTAACTTTCTCCAACATACCACCTAACTGCCTCTAGCTACCAGAGGAGGAGCCAGCATAAAAAGGCTTTGATATACTTTACTGAAGATAATTTGCATACCAGTGAAGATCCATTTAAAGTATTTTAGTACTTTAGAATGTGGTCATGTTGGTTGTCTCCTATGTGTTTTTTCATGAATTAACATCTCTAATGTGCTACAAGGAGGAAATTAGCAAGAAGCTAGATATCTGATAATAGGGCTGAACTTTCTTCCTTTACATATCACTTTTGATTAAAACAAGAGGTCTGCAAGATCCTGTTTTCTTTTTTCAAATATTTTTTCTTTGGAGGAGAAAAGAATCTGCTCATCTTTTAAAATTATTGGCACAGGCATAATTATCAGGAGTTGAAAAAATGCTTCCAAAATGAAGAATTGTGTAGTAGCAACTTGAATAAAACTGTTTTTCTCAACAGTCCTTTGCCAATTTAAATACTCCTTCATGATTATTATAGCTCAACAGGAGGTGAAAAAAAAATTCCTTTTTTTTTTTTTTTAAATCACCTCACTGCTTCAGAAGGCAGAGGCAATTGTGAGATACAAGAAAAAAAAGACATATAATAAATGACACTTTGTTAACTCTGGGGGCAAAACAAAAGTTATGTTGTGTTAGATTGACCTTGCTTGCTTTAGAACAAACATCTTAATTGGATGGAGCAGGGTTCTATATTATGGTGTGAAATACTTGCCATGGGGATATTTTAAAAATTCCAATAAATAATTATTTCCCCCTGTTTTTTGAGCAAAATGTTTGTAACTCAAATTCATGATGTGCCTTGACAGGTTTAAAGTTATCATTGTAACTACAGGGGCATGATAGCTTTTTCAATAGATCATGCAGTATAACTTACAACATATTGAAACAAAGACTGAGACCTCTGGAGGTAATTGATGTGGATTTGGAGCATGTGTGGAGAAAGAAAAATTATGCTCTTGCCTAGTGCAATGAACTTGCCATATGTCTCATGAATCAGAGCTTGGGCACATTTTTCTTTAGTACTTTTAAACCAAGTGAGTTTAATGCTCTTCTTGATATAAATTTCTCTGCTATGCTGTATTATAGATTCTCCTCTGTATGATCAGTGAGTACATGAGTGTAATCATTTTTAATCTAAATTGAGAAGTGATTAGACAATCAGGGACTGGACCACATCCTCCAATTGTTTTGTTACCTTGAAATAAGCAATTTGAAGCTTCTCAAAAGAAATGTTGAAATAATAAATTTAGATCTGGAAAAATCCTTGGAAGTCATCTTGTCCAACTCCTCATTTACAAATGAGAGAGTGAGGCAAAGATAAATTAATGACTCCCCTAGGGTCACACAACTAGTAAGTTCACTCAGCATTTTATGATGAAAGAATTAAGACCGAGACAGGTTAAGTGAATAATGACATGTTTTCATATACATATACATAGATAGACCTGTAGTCTCAACAATGTGGGTATTCCCCCAACCATACAGGACCTAAACTATTTATGCTTGCTACTTTATCTGATTCTTGTCCACAGCTTCCTGACCCCATAAAATAACCATGAGAGGTCCACTCAGCATGCTCAAGTCCTTTCTCAAACTTAAACAGTCACCAGTATAATCTGTCCATATAGTAGCTACTCCTTACTTTCACCAAATGAGTAGATCATCTCCTTTCTGATCATGTATTTCTTTGGTGGTAGCCTTTAAACCTCATCTTCCTACTTCCAGCTTTAAAATATTTAAGACTGTTGATGCCCATCATATCCCTCATCCAAAGACTTGAGCCATACTATACAAATGTCATGCACAAATGGGTGCATATGAAAGAACTCATTATGTATAGAAAATCCTTTTCTGAATCTCCCTGTGCTAGGTCTTCTTCATGTAGGTGTCAAAAACGTTTAACAAGCATACATTCTGTATTTTATGCCTCATTCAGTACCAATGATGAATAAGTCATTTAACAAAATAATCTTTTTTTTCAAGCAATGTATAATTTCAACAAATATATGGAATCACCTTTATTAAAGGACAGTTTTGAAGGCATACTTTTTCTCTATTATATAATTCTTAAATGATATGAAAATAATATGCAAAATAAGATTTTACAATGTCTATAGCTTTCAGTCAATTGTATAAGAGTAAAGATGTCTTTAGGAAACAATCTATATCAGTAAACCCTGCCACACACAAAAGAGGGAAAGGACAGATCAACAAAGTGCGCATAAAACTGAAAAGAAAAAGAAACAGAAAATAGAAAAGCAACAAATAAGGGGAAAAACACTAAAAGCAGATATCATAAAGTTAAAGAAAACAAAAGGAATAAAAATCAAAAATAGAAAAGTGAAATTAAGGGAGTTCATCCAGGCCAGGCCAAGAAGCTTCTAGAGTTAATAGAAATAATTCCCAACACAAAGTAACATTTGAAAAGATCTACTTCAATACCTCATTATGATCTAGAAGTGACCCTGTGTTCTGGAAAACTATGCAAATAAATGTAAGTAACTAAGCTCTGGGAGTTTCACCATGCAGCTTCTTGCCTTGGCATTGATAATCTGTCTTGACTATAGTCATATGGATGATAGATAAATTTAATATTGGGGCAACATTATTAAAGAGAATTTTGGCTTTGTCTTTTCAAGATGAAGAGTTTGGATACAATTACCTTCTTTACTTGTGAATAGAAAGGAATGAGCTGCTTTCTAAATGACTGAATGTTGTTTCTTATAGAGGCAATGGCCTTCCCTTTTCTCAAGTACTTGGCCATTTTTATGAATTATGAGGAATGTTAAACCATACCAGAGAAGCTAAAATTTAACACTTGAAACTACTTGAAGATTGACTTTTGTTTAGTTACTGAAGCACTACACCCATTTCAGTGAACTGTTAATAATTATTTTTATAAGAAACATCCTGCCTCTGACAATGATTGCCTGTGACCTCAGTCAAGTTGCTTAATGATTCTGGTCTTTAGATTCATTTATTTAAAATTTATTTATGTAACTTTTTAAATCCATTTTCACAAAATTTGGGGTTCCAAATTTTCTCCTAATTTTTCGCCTCCCCCCACTCCAATACACTGAGCATTCTAATTTCCCCTATCACCAATCTGCCCTCTCTTCTATCATCCCTCTCTTCCCTTGTCCCCATCTTCTCTTTTGTCCTGTAGGGCCAGGTAACTTTCTATTCCCCATTACCTGTATTTCTTATTTCCTAGGAGCAAGAACAATACTCAACAGTTGTTCCTAAAACTTTGAGTTCCAACTTCTCCCCATCCCTCCCTCCCCACCCATTCCCTTTGGGAAGGCAGGAAGTTCAATATAGGCCATATCTGTGTACTTTTGTAAATGACTTCAATAATAGTCATGTTGTGTAAGACTAACTGTATTTCCCTCCATCCTATCCTGCTCCCCATTGCTTCTATTCTCTCTTTTGATCCTGTCCCTCCCCGAGTGTTGACTTCAATTTGCTCCCTCCTCCCATTGCCCTCCCTTCCCTCATCCCCTTCACCCTGCTTATCCCTTTATCCCCTACTTTCCTGTATTGCAAGATAGGTTTTTTTTACCAAAATGGGTGTGCATTTTATTCTGTCCTTTAGTCGAATGTGATGAGAGTAAGCTTCATGTTTTTCTCTCAGCTCTCCTCTTTTTCCCTCCCCTAAAAAGTTTCCTGCTTGCCTCTTTTATGAGAGATAATTTGCCCCATTCCATTTCTTCCTCTCTCCTCCTAATACATTTCTCTATCACTGTTTACCTTAATTTTTTAAAGATATGGTCCCATCCTATTCAATTCACTCTGTGCTCTCTGTCTCTGTGTGTGCGTACATGTGTGTATGTGTGTGCGTGCATGTGTGTACGTGTGTGTGTATGTGTGTGTAATCCCACCAACTACCCAGATACTGAAAAGTTTCAAGAGTTAAAAATATTGTTTTTCCATGTAAACAGTTCAACTTTGTAAATGTAATGAATGTAAACAGGAATGTAAACAGTTCAACTTTGATAAGTCCCTTATGACTTCTCTTTGTTTTTTACTTTTTCATACTTCTTCTCATTCTTGTGTTGGAAAGTCAAATTTTCTTTTCAGCTCTGTTCTTTTTATCAAGAATGCTTGAATGTCCTTTATTTCATTGAAAGACCATTTTTCCCCCTGAAGCATTGTACTCAGTTTTGCTGCGTAGGCGATTCTTGGTTTGAGTCCTACTTCCTTTGACTTCTGGAATATCCTATTCCACGCCCTTCAATCCCTTAATGTAGAAGCTGCTAGATCTTGTGTTATCCTGATACTATTTCCACAATACTGGAATTGTTTCTTTTTAGCTGATTGTAATATTTTCTCCTTGACCTGGGAATTCTGGAATTTGTCCACAATGTTCCTAGGAATTTGTCTTTTTGGATCTCTTTCAGGCAGTGATAGATGGATTCCTTCAATACTTATTTTGCCCTCTGGTTCCAGAACGTCAGGGCAGTTTTCCTTGACAATTTCATGAAAGATGATGTCTAGGCTCTTTTTTTGATCATGGCTTTCAGGTAGTCCCATGATTTTTAAATTGTCTCTCCTGGATCTATTTTCCAGCTCAGTTGTTTTTCCAATGAGATATTTCACATTCTCTTCCATTTTTTCATTCTTTTGGTTTTGTTTGGTGATTTCTTGGTTTCTCAGAAAGTCATTAGCCTCCATCTGTACCATTCTAATTTGGAGAGAACTATTTTCTTCAGTGAATTTTTGAACCTCTTTTTCCATTTGGCTAATTCTGCTTTTGAAAGCATTCTTCTCCTCATTGGGTTTTTGACCCTCTTTTGCCAGTTGAATTAGCCTATTTATCAAGGTGTTATTTTCTTCAGTGTATTTTTAGGTCTCCTTTCGCAAGTTATTGACCTGTTCTTGCTTTTCTTGCATCTCTCTCATTTCTCTTCCCAGTTTTTCCTTCATCTGTGTAACTTGATTTTCAAAATCCTTTCTGAGCTCTTTCATGGCCTGAGCCCATTGTATATCTATTTCGGATGTTTGGGATTCAAAGATCTTGATTTCTATGTCATTCCCTGACATTGTTCTTCCTCATCTGAAAGGAAAGGAGGAAATATCTGTTCACCAAGAAAGTAACCTTCTATGGTCTTATTTTTTTTTTTTCCCTTTTCTGGGCCTTTTCCCAGCCTGTTACTTGACTTCTGAGATTCCTCTCCACCCTTGCCTCACCTCCAGATCTGCCCAGCTAATACTTGGTGTCTGAAATTCAAATGCTGCTTCCCAGCCTCAGGTCTTTCAGCAGGGGGTGGGGCTGCTATTCAGTGTGATATTAAGTTCAGCTCTCAGGTAGAGGCAGGGCCGCTGCCCAGGCTCTGTTTCCTCAGGGAGGTAATGTGGAGACCTTCAACAATGGAACCAATCTCATGTCTGCTTTGGAAGCCCTGGTCTGCTTCTGCCTCTGCCAATGCCTCCCGAGGGGGCCTGAATTATGGAGACACCCCGCTCCCCTCTAAGTCAGCCCAGAAGTCTCTCTCACTGACCTGTAGCCCCAGTGGGTTGAGGGACCTTTGCAGCCACCAGAGATTCTGTCCCTGAAGCCTGTTCGGATCTGCTGCTCTCAGGGCTGTGCATCCAAGGCAGGGCTGGGCTCTGCTCTGGGTCCAGTGTGCGATAGACCTTTAGTGTCAGTTTTTCAGGACTCTCTGGAACAGAAATCTCCTCCACTCCATTGTTGTGTGGCTTCCACTGCTCCAGAATTTGTTGGGAGTTCCTCTTTGCAGGTAATTTATGGGCTGTGGGTTTGGAGCTAGCATATGTGAATCTTTCTCTTCCGCCATCTTGGCTCCTCCCCCTTTATATTCTTTACCTATAAAATAAGGAAGTGAGGTTAGATTGCTGCTGGTATTATGTCCAGCTTTTGCTCTAGGATTTCATGAATTACATTACTCAAAGGTAAATTTTATTAGAAAAATATTCTAGTTTTTCTTTAAAAAATCCGAACTTTTCAATTTGATAATATTTGCAGTTTGAAGGTAACATATAAAACTAGCATATTTTGACTCATTTTTCCAGATAAGGAAACTAAGAACCAGAAGAGCTTAGATCCAGATCCTATCACTTCAATTCAGGTATTTTTAATATATCAAGAATGAGAGCTTTATTATTAAGCCAAGTTATAGTTCATTTTTATGTTCCTAAGCAAAAATGACTTCAGAGTTGGAAAAGCACAAGGAAAAAAAAAGTATTTCACTGATTTATATTTTTTCATAACTTATTCCACACATATTAATTATGTTGGAGTTGAGAGGAGGGTAGTTGGTAGGGTTAGTGGAGAGGAAATTGTGAGGAGAGAATCCAGGAAATAGACGTTGTGAATTTTCTTTTTAAATTAATTTATTTTTAGTTTACAACATTAACTGCCATAGAATTTTCAGTTTCAAATTTTCTCCCCCTGAATATTCTCCACCTTCCCCAAGATAGTGTGCAATCTAATAAAGGCTCTACTTATACATTTACATTTAAATTTCACATTAGTCATGTTGGAAAGAATAATTAGAACTAATGGGGAGAGCCATGAGAAAGAAGAAACAAAACAAATCAACAAAAGAAAATGAGATCAAATAGTATGCTTTCAATAGTTTTTTTCCATGGATGTGAATATCATTTTGCATCATGAGTCTTTTGGAGTTGACTTAGATCCTTTCATTTCTGAGAAAAAGGAAGTCTACCAAAGTCAGTCACTGCCTAGTGGGATTATTATGGAGTACAATATTCTCCTGGTTCCGATATATTCACTAAGTATCAGTTCATCCAAGTTTTTCTGAAGTGTACTTAGTCATCAATTCTTACAGCACAATAGCATTTCATTACATTCTTATACCACAACTTGTTCAGTCATTTCCCAATTGGTAGGCATCCCCCAATTTCCAGTTCTTGATGACCACAAAAAAAAATGCTATAAAGTTTTTTTGCACCAATGGTCCTTTTCACAGTTTTATGATCTCTTTGGATTACAGAGGTATAAATAGTATTACTGGGTCAAGAAGTATGCAGATTTTTTTATCTCCATTTGGGCATAATTCCAAATTGTTCCCTGAAATGGTTAGTTCAGTTCACAGCTCCACCAAAAATTTATGTGTTCCAACTTTCCCACATCTTCAACATTTATCGCTTTCCTGTTTTGTTATGTTAGTTAATCTTATAGGAGTGATGTGCTATTTAATACATACTTTGACTTTTCTTTCTCTAGTTAATAGAAATTTGGAACACTTTTTTTATGACTATAGATAACTTTAATTTATTCATTTAAAAATGCTTGCTCATATCCTCTCACCACTTACCAACTGGAGAATAACATACATTCTTATAAATTTGATACAGTTTTCTAAATAGTTTACAAATGAGAACTTTGCTAGAGAAAATGGTTGTAAAACTTGTTTCCCAATTTTCTGCTTCCCTCCTAATTTTAGTTGCATTGACTTTGTGCAAAACTTTTAAATATAATATAATCAAAATTATCCATTTTGCATTTCTTAATGTTCTCTCTCTCTCTTATTTGGTCATGAATTCTCCACTTCTCCAGAAATCTTACAGGTTAACTCTTCCTTATTCTTTCATTTTGTAATAATAGTGGCCTTCATATTTAAATCATATGCCCATTTTAACTTTATTCTAAAATGTGGTTTAAGATGTTGATCTATGCCTAGTTTCTGCTATACTATTTTCCAATTTTAAAAGCATTTTTTGTCAAATAGTGAGTTAAAATCCCAGAAGCTGGTGACTTTAGGTTTATCAAACAGCAGATAACAAGTCATTGACTACTGTGTCTTATGTACCTAAACTATTTCATTGATCTACCAATCTATTTCTTAACCAGTAAGAAATAGTCATGATGATTAATAAATTATGATACAATTTACAAGCTAGTATGACTCTACTTTGTATTCTTGCAGATGAATTTTTTTGCTATTTTTTTCTAGCTCTATATAATTTTTTGATACTTTAATTGGTATGGCACTGAATAAGTAAGTTAATTTAGATAGAACTGTCACTTTTACTGTATTAGCTTGGCCTATCCACAAGCAACTGTTGTCTTTTTTTCACTTATTTAGATATGACTTTATTTCTGTGAATGTTCTTTTGTAATTGTGATCATATATTCTTAGTTTTGTTTAGCAGAAAGAATCTGAAATATTTTAATTTAATTTAAATGGAATTTATCCTTTTGTCTTTTGATGTCTGGGATTTTTTGTAATATGTAGAAATATCAATGGTTTCTGTAAGTTTATTCTATATGGTGCAATTTTGCTAAAGTTTTTTTTTATTATTTCAAGTAGCTTTTACATGTTGTAGTATTCTCTAAGTAAATCATCATATCATCTGCAAAGAGTGATAGTTTCGTTTCTTATGTGCCTATTTGAACTCCTTCCATTTCTTGCAAAAGCTAAAATTTATCGTTCCCTGCTGAATAAACAGTGGTAATAATGGACATCTTAGTTTCACCCTTGATCTCAAAGGAAATGTTTCTAGTTTCTCCCTATTACATGTAATGTTTGCTGATGTTTTAAGGTAGATGCTGCTTATTTTAGGGAAATATCCATTTAAGCCTATGTTCTCTAATGTTTTTTTTTTTTTTTAACAAGAATGAGTGCTGCATTTTGTTTAAAGCTATTTTTGCATCTGTTAAGGAAATCATATAACTTCTGTCAGTTTTGCTGCTGATATGGTCAATTATAGTGATAGTTTTCCTAATATTGAACAGCCCTGCATTCCTGGTATAAATCCTACCTGGTCATAGTGTATTATTTGCACAATAACTTGCTGTAATATTTTTGATAATATTTTACTTAAAAAATTACTGCATCCATATTCATAAGGGAAATTGATCTATAATTTCTTTCTATGTTTTGACTCTTCTTATTTAGGTGTCAGTACAATATTTGTATCAGAAAAAGAATTTTGTAGGACTCCTAATTTCTCAAATAGTCTATATGATGCTGGAATTAATTTTTCTAAAAATATTTGACAAAATTCATTTGTAAATCCATCTGGCTCTGGAGATTTATTTTTCCCTTGGGGGGGGTGTGTATTGGTGCCTTGTTCAATATTTTTTTTTTTCTGAAATGGGGTTACTTAGATATTTTATTTCCTCTTCTCTTAACCTGTGAAATTAATATGTCTGTAAATAGTCACCTATTTTACTAAGATTTTCAAACTTATTGGCATATAATTGGGCAAAATAGCCCTTAATGATTGTTTTGATTTCCTCATCATTGGTGGTAAATTCAACCTTTTCATTTTTGATACTGGTATTTTGCTTTTCTTATTCCTTTTTATAAAATTAATTAAGTAAAGTTTTATCCATTTTATTGCTTCTTTTTTCATAAAACCAACACTAAGTCTCATTTGGTAGTTCCACGTTTTCTTAATTTCAATTTTATTACCCTGTTCTTTGGTATTCATAATTTCTAATTAGGTATTTATTTTAAAATTTTTGATTTGTTCTTTTTCTAGCTTTTTTAGTTGCATGTCCAATTCATTGATTTCCTCTTTATCTTATTCATGTAATTTATATACAGATATAAAACTTGCCCTAAGAACTATTTTACTATATCCTATAAGTTTTGGTCTGTTATCTCATTATTGTCATTCCCTTGGATGAAGTTATTGATTGTTTCTATGCTTAGTTGCTTAGGATTACATTATTTAGTTTCCAATGAATTTTTGGTCTTTGTTTTCATGGCACTTTATTAAATGTAAATTTTATAACATCATTTCCTTAATGTCATTATCCTGTTTAAAAACCTAAGACCTGGGAAAAGAGGTCAAGATGGAGGAGTGGAAAGATACACATAAACTTAGCTCTTACCCCATAGACCATAAAATACCCATAAAGAAGAACTCTCAACAAATTCTAGAGCAGCAGAAGCCACAGAATAAGAGAGTAGAGGAGATTTCTGTTCCAGAGAGACCTGAAAAACCCACGGGAAAGTCTGTTGCACACCAGACACAGAGAAAGCCTAGCCCTTCCTTGGCCACAGAATCTCTAGCAGCAGCACAGGTCTGTCAACCCACAGGTGCCAAAGGTCAGTGAGAGGGTCTTTTTGGCTGGCCAAGAGGGGAGTGGTGTGTCCCCATAACTCAGACCCCCTCAAGAGGCAGCAGTAGGGGCAGCAGCAGACAGGAGCTCCCAAAGTAGGCAGTGGCCTGCATCCATTGTTGCAGATCTCCTCATAAATCCCCGAGGGAACCGAGCCCCGTGTGGCAGCCTTGCCCCCACCTGAGTAGTTGATCATAATCTCACACTGAATAGCAGCCCTGTTCCCACTGAAAACCCCTAAGGATTGGGAACAGCACATTTGAATCTCAGCCCCCAAGCACTGGCTGGGTGGAACCAGAGGTGAGGTGGGTGTGGAGAGGAAGCTCAGAAGTCAAGTAACTGGCTGGAAAAATGCCCAAAAAAGGGAAAAAGAAGACCGTAGAAGGTTACTTTCTTGGGGAACAGGTGTTCCCCCCCCCCATCCTTTCAGATAAGGAAGAACAAGGCGTACTGTCAGAGGAGGTCAAGGCCTCTGCCTCCAAAGGTAATCTAAAATGGGCTCAGGCAACAGAAGACCTTAAAAAACAAGTTAGCAGCTTACTATGGGAGAACCAAAAACATGCTGAGGAAGACAATAGCTTTAAAAAGAGGCTAACTCAATTGGGAAAAAAAGGTCCAAAGAGCCAACTAGGAGAAGGAGGTTTTAAAAAGCAGAATTAGCCAAATGGAGGACAAGGTTCAACAGCTCACTGAACAAAATAATTAGTTGAAAGAGAGAATTGAGTTCAGGGAAACGAATGACTATGAGTTAAACGAAGAAATTAATAAACAAAACCAAAAATCTGGAAAAAAATAGAAGATAATGTGAAACAACTCATTGGAAAAACAACTGACCTGGAAAATAGAACCAGGAGAAATAATTTAAAAATTGTTGGACTACCTGAAAATCGTGATCAAAAAAAGAGCCTAGACATTATCTTCCATGAAATTATCAAGAAACACTGCCCTGATGTTATAGAATCAGAGAGCAAAATGGATATTAAAAGAATTCACTGATCATTTCCTGAAATAAACCCAAACAGAGAAATTCCTAGGAATATTGTGGCTAAATTTCAGAGTTCCCAGATCAAGGAGAAAATACTGCAAGAAACTAGAAAGAAACAATTTGAGTATTGTGAAAATATAATCAGGAAAACACAGCATCTGGCAGTTTCAACATTAAGGGATCAAAGGGCTTGGAGTGGGATATTTCAGAAGTCAAAGGAACTGGGACTGAAGTCAAGAATCACCTTCAAGGGAAAAAATGGTGATTCAGTGATATAGTCGAATTTCCAGATGTTATGTTGAAGAAAAGCCCAGATTTGCATTTAAAAATTTGACTTCCCAAGACAAGAATCAAGAGAAGCATGAAAAGGTAAGCAGAAAAGAAAAATCATAGAAGACTCTCTAAAGCTGAACTGTTTACATCATCACATGGAAAGAAAATATTTTTGACTCTTGAATCTTTTCTCAGTTTTTGGGCAGTTGGAGAGATTGTACATACACAAACACACACACATACACATAGATACAGAGTACAGGGTGTGTTATATCAGAAGAGATGATACACACACACACATACACACAAAATAAAATAAAATAAAAGTTAAGGGGTGAAAGAGGAAAATTCCAGGAGGACAAAGAGAGTAATGGAATGGGGTAGGCTATAACTCATAAAAGAGATAAGAAAAATCTTATTCAATGGAGGAGATAAGGGAGAATGGGAAAGGGGGAAAAATAAAGCTACTCTCCCCAAGTGTGACTGAAGGAGGGAACAACATGCTCACTAAATCTGATATGAAAATTTATATACACCATAGAAAAGTAGGAGAGAAGGTGACAAGTGGGGCGAGGGGAATGTTAGAAGGGAGGGCAAATGGGAGAAGGGAGTCACTAGAAATAAACACTTTATAGAGAAGGGACAAGGTCAATTGTAGAGGGGGAACAAGGGGGGATAGGGTAGGTCAGAGGGCAATATAATTAAACATGATTACTATGGAAGTCTCTTGCAAAACAACACATATTTAGTCTGTATTGAATTGCTTGCCTTCTCAGTACGGCTGTGGAGGTAGTGGGGGAGGGAGGGAAGTTGGAATTCAAAGTATTAGAAACGAATGTTGAGAATTTTTATTGCTTATAATCGGGAAATAAGAACTACAGGGATTGGCATATGGAAATTTATTTTGCTCTGCAAGAAAAGAAAGAAGATGGGGATAGGAGAGGGGTGGAGTGTGATGGAGGGGAGAGTACATTGAGGGAAGGAGTAACCAGAATGCAAGGTATTAGGAAGAGGGGAGGGGAGTGATGGGGAGAAAAATTGGACATGTTACAAAGTGAGAAAAAAAGCAATTAGTATTAAAACAATAGACTGAATTAATTACTGAGACTAAATCAATGACATCTTTAATTTGGAGAAAAGCATTTCTTTCTAAATTTCCTAGAGGAAGGTAACCTCCAGTAAAATTTGGTATTGATGGAAAAGTCAAGGTTTTAATGATAAATTTGATTTTATGATTGCCATTTAATCAGGAACTAGAACATGTATAGAAAGCCCTGTAAGCCACTTCAGACTTACCTCAAAAGATATTCCTTAGCCAAAGTATAACTATAATCATATTTGAAACCTGGTTATTGGAGCTTGCCATTTTTAGATGCTATGGGACTATTAAGTGACTGTTCTTCTGAGTCTACCTTTAGATATGGGTAGCAAGAAAGGCGATGTGAGGCTCCAATACATGATTCTAGTAAGCTGATGAGATGCTGGAATGGATTGTACAGGTGATCTCAAGGGAAGGGTGGGAGAGCAGGTGGGATTCCCCTAACTCAATTTCCCCACTGACACCTGGCAGACTTTAAGCCTGACTGAATGCAAGCAGATAATCTAATCCTGCCTGGAATTGACATGAAGTTGGGGAGATATTGTATCCCTGCAATGTCCTTACTATTGGTGGCAATTTCCTATAGACAAAAGGTTTGTAAGCTTAATACCCATCTCTTCCATTATAGATTATGGGTAGGGGAACATCCGAGGTTGTCTGAAATTAAGCTAGAGTCCTTTAATTAATAATTTAATAAGTTAGAGTCCTTTAATTCTTAATAATACTGTGGAGACAATTAGGTCAAGAGCTTTTGAAGTTAGCAACGTAAATATTATTTGTGTCTCAGTTGGTTAATGTTTTAAAACTAATTCTTTTGTGATCCATATGGTAAATGCTTTAAAAAGAAGTCTCACCTGACCAAAAGTTGGAATTGTTTTATCTGTTATAAACAGTGTTAAAAATAAATAATAAAAAAATAAAAAAGTAAGACCAACACAATCTGTGAGTAGTCCGAGCAGCCTGAGTGGGGATCCAGCCAGTTCTGCAACTCAGCTCCTTCCTTCTCTCTCCCTCTTACTCTCCAAAGGAAGGTAAATTTTCAGGGTTGGAAGCTGCCCAGTTAACTAGGATTTTCTTGACTAGATTCCTTCTTTCCTTCCCTCTTTTTTCCTTCCTTCTTTCCTTCCTTCCTTTCTTCCTTCTTTCTTTCTTGTTTTTAGAATGGAGAATTTACTAATGTGGGATTGTAAGAAAATTGGTGCAAAACATTTCTCCAAAAGTTTGTGACACACTGTCCCAGAATTACTTATAGAATCTAGAGAAACGTGGATTCAAGTTTACAGACAGTATGAAAATTTCTTCCTTTTGGAGTCCAAAAGATATATCTCATAGGTGTAGTGCAGTTGTGATTTTCTTTTTACCATAATGAGCTCTTTTTAGGTCTTTGAATCTGTGTCTAGTCTGTTCTTGACTTTATTGCAAAAAACTGTTGTTAGCTGTTTTGGAGGACATTGCTAGGATACACATGAGAGGTTGATAAGTCTAAATACCTTTGGCCCTTGCAATCTCACAAGGTTCTTCTCCAGGTGGCAGTGGAAGTGAAAGGAAACTGAGACTAAGGCCTAGGATCTGCGTCTCCCCACCCCCAATCAATTCCTTCTGAAAAGTTTAACTAGAACATTCTCTGCTCTACTTCACTTGACACTCAAATATCTCCAGCCCAGGTAGATTGTCACAGACAATATACCCAGTGTGAACAGGTTTTGCGCAGAATAGAATTCCTGTGCAAAATAACTCCCATCGATGAGTCTTTCTTTCATTTTTTTCTTTCTCTTTCTTTCTCTTTTTCTTTTTCTTTCTTTCTCTCTTTTCCTTCTTTCTTTCTCTTTCTTTTTCTTCTTTCTTTCTTCTTTTCTTCCTTCTTTCCTTTTCTTTCTTTTCTCTCTCTCCCTCCTTCTCTCCCTCCCTCCTCCCTCCTCCCTCCTTCCTTCCTTCCTTCCTTCCTTCCTTCCTTCCTTCCTTCCTTCCTTCCTTCCTTCCTTCCTTCCTTCCTTCCTTTCTCTTTACTCAAACACCAAGCCTTAAACCCATTTCAATCTGGACCCAAATAGATTGCACCACAACAAGTCACTGCCCAAGCACCACTTAAAACTGCATTTTGGGCCCTCCAGCCTCAGAGTGAATGTCAATAGTAAGTGTTTCTGTTTTGACCACCAAACCTGAGGGTCTTCCCTTTCCAGTTTTCTTTTCTTTATATTAAAAGGGCCATCCCTTGACTCATTTCTTAAAGAGGCCTATTCACTGAATGGGTGCTACTTTACTCAAAGTGAGAACATGAAAATAGGTCTAAGCTTAAAAAGGGCCAGCATTTCCCATTGTATCCTGAGTCATAGCTAGTTGTCATGAAGAATATCTGGCCACTGAACCCAGATTTCTCTGGAGGAGAAAGTGAGGCTGATCACCTTGCACAGACCTCCCTCACTGAAATAAAAGATATCTTTTCACTTATGTCATAGTCCTTTTTGAAAACAAAGGACAAACAAACACAAAGTTAAGTTCTTTTTTATTTTGTGGTCATATGCATCTAGTTCAAAGAGAGGGAGTTGGAGGTCCCCAATTAGTATTGTTTTGCTTAATTCTAAGGGAGTTATGGGAGTAACTCTAAGAATTTTGATGTTATACCATATGGTGCATATAAGCTTGGTAATGGTATTACATCATTATCTTTGATGCTTTTTAGTAGGATTTAGTTTCCTCTTTATTTCCTTCAATTAGATCTATTTTTGCTTTTGCTTTGTTGGAGATCAGGAATAGTGAGCCTCCTTTTGTTTCATTTCAGCTGAAGCAAATATATTCTTCTCCAGCCTTTTACAATTCTTTGTATACAATTCTGTTTCAAATGTGTTTCCTGTCAACAACATATTGTATGATTGTGCTTTTTAATCTATTCTGTCTCCTGTTTTATGAGAGTTCATTCCATTCACATTTGCATTTCTGTCTTTCCATTCTATTTCTTCCCTGTTCCCACCTCCACCATCCCATTTATGCCTTTATTTCTCCTTTCTCCCTTTCCATCCTCACTAGAGATTTACTTTTGACCACTACTTCCCTCAGTCTTCCCTTCCTTCTATCAGCCTCCTCCATTTCTTTCCCTTTTCCCTTACTACTTCTTCCCTCCCTTCTAAGTACTATCTCCCTTTTCTTTCCCCTTTCCCCTCTCTTTTACTAAAGGTAAGTTAGATTTCTGCACCTAATCAGGTATGTCATTCCCCCTTGAGTCAAATCTAATGAGAGTAAGGTTCAAACAATACTTGTCTCCCTCTCTCTTTTCCTGTATTTTAATGATATTTTTGTCCTGCTCATGTAATGTAATTTACTCTTTTCTGCCCTCTTCCTTTTCTCTTCTCCCATTACAAATACTCTTCACCACTTAATTAGTTTTTTTATCACACAAGTTAAGTCAATTTATACCCACACCCTCTGTCTATGTTGTGTTTGTCCCTCGTTAACAAAGAGGATGATGCCATCAGACAAATGATGACATGACTTGCACTTGACTTTGTTTTGAGTGAGGGAGGGTTGTGCACATCACCAACGTCACTTCTCCTCCAGACCCATCTGAACCCAGTGACCAGGTATTCATCAGGATGACCGGAAATGACCCAGGAGGCACTGAGAGATGTTGGGCTCTTTAGGCCAAGATCTTTGCAGGTACTCACTTAGGGTGAGGCAATGCCCATTCATTGAATAGACCTGTTTAAGAAGTAGCCAGGGCATGGCCCCTTTAATGAGGCCAGGAAAAGGAAAAAGAAAGACATCAGACTGGGTGGGAAACAGCAACAGTTACTATTGATAATCACTCTAAAGCTAGGAGGGTCCAGAGAAGCCCTTAGGCAGGGGCCTACAGACCTCCCAGTTTCAGAGTGTGGTAGGTTTAAGGGTGTGGGAGAGGAGAGGAGAGGAGAGGGGAGGGGAGGGGAGTGGAGGGGAGGGGAGGGGAGTGGAGGGGAGGGGAGGGGAGGGGAGGGGAGGAACCAGTAAAACCCAAGTCAACTGGAGGCAGACAGGAGAGGAGGAGTTGAGTTACCTAGCTAGCTGTGTCCACATTCAGCCAACTGCATCTACTCACAGAATTGTGTTCGTCCCTTGTTGCTGAAAAAGATCATATCATCAGAAGAATGATGACATGACTTGCACTTAATTTTGTTTTGAGTAAGGGAGGGCTGTGTACATATATCCCTTTTAAATGTCATGATAAAGATACAATTTTAAGATTTACAAGTAACATCTTCCCATGTAGGCAGGTAAAAAGCTTGCCCTAATTGAGTAACTTTTCCCTTGTTTACTTTTTATGTCTCTCTTGAGTCTTTTATTTGAAAATTTTTCATTGATCACTGTTCTTTTCATCAAGAAGGCAAATTGCATTTAATGTCCGTCTCCTCACCTGAAAGACTAAGCTCTCTTTTGCTGGGTAGTTGATCCTGGGTTATAATCCAAACTCCTTTACCTTATGGAATATCATATTCCAAGCCCCCAAATCTTTTAATGTAGAAACTTCAAGGACCTGCGTAATACTGATTGTGGTTTCACGATACTGGATTTTTTTTTTTCTTTTTAAGTTTATCTTTAGCTTTTGACATTCAGTTCCACAATTTTTTTAGTTTAAATTTTCTCCCCCTCTCTCCTCTCCCCAGTACAGCTTGCAATCTGATATAGACTCTACATATAAATCTATGTTAGACACATTTGCATAATACTCATGTTGCAAAGAAGAATTTTAACCAATGGAATAAAACATGAGGAAGAAGAAACAAAAAAAAATCAAGAGAGAGTAAATAGCATGTTTAAATCTGCATTCACACTCCATATTTCTTTCTCTTGGTGTGGATAATCACAAGCCTTTTGGAGTTGTCTTAGAAGACACTGCTGAGAAGCGTTGTCTATCAAAGTCAGTCATTGTGGCAATGTGGCAGTAATTGTGTACAATATTCTCCTGGTTCTGCTCCCCTCACTCAGGATCAGTTCAGATGAGTCTTTCTAGGTTTTTTTGAAGTACACCTGTTCATCATTTCTTATAGCACAATAATGTTCCACTACATTCATATACCACAATTTGTTCAACTGTTCCCCAATTGTTGGGCATCCCCCTAAATTCCATTTCTTGGTCATTACAAAAAGAGCTGTTAGAAATATTTTTTGTACATATGGGTCTTTTTCCAATTTTTATGATCTCTTTGGGATACAGCCCTACAAACAGTGCTGCTGGGTCAAAGGGTATGCACATTTTTATAGCACATTGGGTATAGTTAAAATTGCTCATAGTTCTACTAACAATCACTTAGTGTTCCAATTTTCCCATATTTTCTCCAGTAGTTATAATATTCCTGTTTGGTCATGTTAGTCTATCTAATTCATGTGATATGGTACCTAAGAATTGTTTTGGTTTGCATTTTTAAAATCAATATTGATTTAGAGTATTTTTTCCTACGATTACAGGTTGGGTTTTCTTGTCCACTGGAAGTTCCTTCCTAATAAAGATGTGCAGTAGAACATGGGTAGGCTTAGCCACTGGTAGGCACATGTCTGCCTACACAAGTGGTTATTCTCTATGCTGGTGTCTGTCAGGCATGCATGGATCCTGGTGTTGGTGCTTGCTCACCGTAGGGACCAAGATCTCCTGGATCTCTTGCTAAGGTGGGAATTGCTAGGATGCCCTTCATCGTGTATTGGACCCCTTTACCAACAGTAAGAAACACCTTTTCCAGTAATCCCCCTAGCCTCTAGTCTTTTAGCACTAAAAGACTGTTGTACCATGGCTTTCTGTTGTCTCTACTGTTCTAGGATTTTTCCTTGGGCAGAATTTTCTGGATTTTTCAAGGTCAATAAGGGAGGGTGAGAGTTATTTAATACTTATTCTACCTTCTTGTCTCTGGGAAGCCCTTGTGAGTCTTTTTTTAAAATCATGGCATCACATTTTACTCAGAAAATTCGTTATTGTATTCCAGGGGTTAAGACTCTGTTGATGGGCTTGACCTAGCCCAGCACAAAAGTCTCACTTCATGCCTCTCACTTCCAGGACCTAAGTCCCTGATGCCAGGCTACTTGCCTCCAGGACCAGAGCCTTCAATAGAAGACCCTTACTTCCAGGACTGACATAAGGACCAGAGTCTCAGATTACAAATTACTTTTTTCTGTTAGATTGCTAGTGGCACACTAAATAGAGCACTGGCTCTGGAGTCAGGAGGATTTGAGTTCCAATCCAGCCTCAAATCTTTGACACTAGCAGTGTGATCTTGGGTAAGCCACTTAACCCCAATTGCTCTGCCTTCCCCTTGAAAACAAAAAAACAGTTATCATGAAAGTCTCTTACCAGTAGACATAATCTTATTTCTTCTTTAGACCTTGTATGTCAGATAACTCAGCATGATAAAATTTGTTGGAGTCAAGAGTATCTGGATTCAAATCTTGCTTCTAAAGTTATAAAGTTAATAAGCTCTAACCTTCAGTTTCCTCATCTATAGAAATGAGGGCAGTGGAGTAGAAGGCCTTTTCCTCATTCCCTGCTCTGGGTGTAGGATCCTATTATCTCATGATGTTGAGTTAACTCAGACATGGTTCAGTCCTGGAGGTCTAACATGAGGAGATCATTTTTTTGTTTGACTAATTCATGTGAGGGTGGAGGAGAGGGTGTACTGGAGGCAGCGCCAATTGTCAAATGCTCAGTTTGAGCCTTTATACTTCAAACATAGACAATTAATAACAATACGGAATGGGTTTATGGTTTTGTTCATTGGATAGACTTAGGAATATGGCAAATAAGTGCAGGTTAAACTTATAAGCAATATGTGTGCACTTTTTTTTTCCCCCAGAGAGCCCAGTCGTTAAACATTTATTCGCACATTCAGGTATTGCTTTATAAGCACTGCTTGAGCTCAGCTGGAGTGTAGTAGAAGACTCATGGAATGAAGTCATCATCAGACTCAAGGTCTAGTGACTGTAGGTTAATAATCATTACATTTTACATAACACTGAAAGGTTTGCAAAGTGCTTCGTATTCATTATTTCACTGAAGTTTCATACCTGTGCTCGTGATCGTATTTCTCTAGGAAACTTCATAAAACAAATATATCTTTATGCATCCTCAGCCGCACATCCTTGATCTCATCTTCCTGTATATGCTTCATCTCGGTGACCAGGAATTCAGAAATTCCTCTCTTCTTTAAGGAACCTTTTATTTTTCCTCATTTTTCTATGCCACACTCTTCCTCTAACTACGTTTTGTCTGCATTATTTCCTCTAGCCCTTCCTTTCCTTGTGTTCTCATAGGCTGTTTAATTATTTGCTAGCTTCATTTTCTCTTCTTTTCTGTTGTTCAGTTGTTATTTACTGGTTTTTGACTTTTTGTGACCCATTTGAGATTATCTTGGTGAAGATACTGAAGTAGTTTGTCATTTGCTCACTGCATAGATGAGGAAACTGAGGCAAGTAGGGTTGAATGACTTGACCAGGGTCAAGCAGGTATCAAATTTCTTAACCAGATTTGAATTCAGGAATATTCCTGACTCAAGGTCCAGCATTCTATCCACTGCACCACTAGCTGTCCTACTTTTTCCTACTCTTAACCTATTGTATACTTGTTTAATGCTGTAATATTATCTCCCATTGAGTCCTTTCTTCCTTGTACTATCTTCTCTTATGAATTATCAAACCCCAACACTGTGCTATCCCCACTATCTTACTTCACTGTTCCTATTGACAGGCCTAGAATAGGTACACATGACATAGGTCTGGAACTCTGCGTGCTGTACTCCCAAAGGATTTTTGGGCAGGTGACAAAAAACTTAGGGTTGTCACTGTGCTCTCTCTCCTGTTTATTCATGTCACCCTCAACAATCAACCCTCTTTAGTCTGTTTCTAGTCTGTGGTCCAAAGAAAAATAGGCTCACTCAATTGGCAAAAGAGGTTCAAAAAGCCCATGAGGAGAAGAATGTTTTCAAAAGCAGAATCAGCCAAAGGGAAAAAGAGGTTCAAAAGCTCACTGAAGAGAACAGTTCTCTCAAAATTAGAATGGTACAGATGGAGACTAATTACTTTCTGAGAAACCAAGAAATCACCAAACAAAACCAAAAGAATGAAAAAATGGAAGAGAATGTGAAATATCCCATTGGAAAAACAACTGACCTGGAAAATAGATCCAGGAGAGACAATTTAAAAATTATGGGACTACCTGAAAGACATGATCAAAAAAAAAGAGCCCAGACATCATCTTCCATGAAATTATCAAGGAAAACTGCCCTGATATTCTACAACCAGAGGGCAAAATAAGTATTGAAGGAATCCATCGATCACCGCCTGAAAGAGATCCAAAAAGACAAACTCCTAGGAACATTGTGGCCAAATTCCAGAATTCCCAGGTCAAGGAGAAAATGTTGTAAGCAGCTAGAAAGAAACAATTTCAGTATTGTGGATATAAAATCAGCATAACTCAAGATCTAGCAGCTTCTACATTAAGGCATCGAAGGGCATGGAATAGGATATTTCAGAAGTCAAAGGAACTAGGACTAAAACCAAGAATCACCTACCCAGCAAAACTGATTATAATACTTCAGGGGAAAATATGTCTTTCAATAAAACAGAGGACTTTCAAGCATTCTTGATGAAAAGACCAGAGCTGAAAAGAAAATTTGACTTTCAGACACAAGAATGAGAAGAAGCATGAAAAAGTAAACAGCAAAGAGAAGTCATGAGGGACTTACCAAAAGTGAACTGTTTACATTCCTACATGGAAAGACAATATTTGTAACTCTTAAAACTTTTCAGTAACTGGGTAGTTGGTGGGACCACACACACATATACACACACACACACGTACATGTGTGCATGCACACACACATACACACATGCATGTACATACAGAGACGGAGAGCACAGAGTGAATTGAATAAGATGGGACCATATCTTAAAAGAAATTTAGGTAAATGGTGAGAGGGAAATGTAGTGGGAGGAAAGAGGGTGAAATGGAATGGGGTAAATTATATTTCATTCAAGAGGCAAGCAGGAGACTTTTTAGTGAAGGGAAAAAGAGGAGAGCTGAGAAAAAAACAAGAAGTTTACCCTCATCCCATTCGACTAAAGGAAGGAATAAAATGCACACTTATTTTGGTATGAAAACCTATCTTACAATACAGGAAAGTGGGGGAGAAGGAGATAAGCAAGGTGGGGGGGATGATGGAAGGGAGAGCAATGGGAGGAGGGAGCAATTTGAAGTCAACACTTTTGGGGAGGGACAGGATCAAAAGACAGAATAGAAACAATGGGGGGCAGGATAGGATGGAGGGAAATACAGTTAGTCTTACACAACAAGACTATTATCGAAGTCATTTGCAAAACTACACAGATATGGCCTATATTGAATTGCCTTCCTTCCCAAAGGGCATGGGTGCGGAGGGAGGGATGGGGAGAATTTGGAACTCAAAGTTTTAGTAATAACTGTTAAGTATTGTTCTTGCTACTAGGAAATAAGAAATATCGGTAATGGGGAATAGAAAGTCATCTGACCCTACAGGACAAAAGAGAAGATGGGGACAAGAGAAGGGAGGGATGATAGAAGAGAGGACAGATTGGTGATAGGGAAATTAGAATGCTCGGTGTATTGGTGGGGAGGGGATAAAAGGGGAGAAAATTTGGAACCCAACATTTTGTGACAATGAATGTAAAAAGTTAAATAAATAAATTTATATTAAAAATTTAAAAAAAATAAAATAAAATGTGAAAAAAAATAAATGCAGCTTCTATGATAAACCTATGCTTCTGTTGGTAAAATAAATTGATTCATGCCATGTTCGACTAAAAGAAAACCCACTTCATTAGCCATAACAATGTACTTGACAGGAACTTGAGTTCAAATCCAGCACCATATACTTACTGGCTATCTGGCCTTGGTCAAGTGTCATAATCTCCGTTTAGCTCAATTTTCTCAACTATTAAAAGGGGATAATAATAGCATTTACCTTTCATAGTTGTTGTGAGGATGGAGTGAGAGAGATGACATTTGAAAAAAAAATTATCTTATTTGATTTTCACAAAAACCTTGGGATACAGGTGAAGATTTAAACTTCCTTTTGTGATGAACCGATGCTTTTACCAACAAAATGAACTGATCCATGCTATGTTTGACTACCAGTTATCTCATTGGGCAAAACATCTTACCTGAGCAAATTAAACTGTTGGGTGACTTCTCTAAATGTCTCCTAAACTCTTCTTCTTATCAGTTCGACTTACTCCTTAAGGATAACTGTAGTCAGTATCCCTAATTTCCAGATTATAGTTACAGTTTAGACAATACTTCTAAAAAACTCTTTTTCTGCAAATGATCTCATGTTAGCTTATGTTTAATAAACAAATCATTATCTTCTTTCTATAAACAAATTACTTTTGTTCAATAATCATAAACCGTTTTTGGTGGCTATTTTCAGTATACTACAGCTTGTCCACATTCAAAATTAGCAACAACTATCTCAAAACTCCAAGTCAGAGTATCATTTTCTCTTAGAACTCTGAGCATTACATACTTAACTCATCAACAAACTACTGAAAAAAGATGCACTACTAAAAACGTACAATGCAAATGTAAAATAAAGATATTGTAAATTTCATTTTATTTTTTTATCTTAATAATGTTATAAAAATTGTTTTGTTTTTACTCTAGCTATTTATGAGCCTGTGTCAGAATCATCATAGAAATGACTGATGCTTCTCCAGAATGGTGTGTTTGAAACTGGAGGATTTTAGGACTGCCTCAAAGACATTATGGGGAGAAAATGTAGTGAAGGAAGTAGTGAGAAAAGTGGTTTAAAGTTGATGAGGCTTTCCCCCTCTTGGCACCATGTAAGAAGGTAAGGAGAGACCAGGATTTTTCTTCATGTCTTCCCATCAAGCTGAGCTATTCCTTTTGAAGACAGCATGATGACTCTTGCTCTGCTGCACTTAAGCCGAATTAGGGTATTTGAGGCCCTGATAAGAGCAAATATGTAGCTTTCTTCTAATTTCTTAGCCTCCATGTGGAGAAAAAAAAAAAAACTCAATTTCTGAACAAGAAAGTTCAACTGAGAAGCCTCTGTGTGTGTGTACATATACACACATACACATATATACTATTTATATATGTAAGATCCAGAATTCCTGGCTGGGGAACCCTGTATATATATATATATATATATATATATATATATATATATATATATATTATTATATATATATATATATATTATTATATATATATATATTATATATATATATATATATATATATATATATATATCAAAGGAAGACGTCAAGTGTCTTCAGATTGATTAAAAATAGTAGTTTAATCAATCATTCTTAATACTTACAAAACAGAAGCAATCTTTCATCTGGGGCATCAACCAGATAGTTCAGTGGATCCTCGCAAAGAATGTATTAAAACTCCGTGGTAATTATAGAAAACAGATGAAGGAAGAGAAAGTATAGAGTGAATCACTACTGATTAGTGGATATTTTTGATTTTCTGTTTAGTAATGAGCTTGGGAGTTAAGCGAATGTTTTGTCCAAACAAAAGTTTGTGTATCAATCACGTCCCAGCTACATATAGGTTACAGAAATCTTGTTATATGTTTCATGTATCACAGCACTTTCAGTTATGACTCAGTGTCTAAGCTATGACTCAGTATCTCAGTTATGACTGTTAACAGGTCACCATGTTTAAACTTCCACCTTTCACAGAGTTTAAGTTTTTATGACTTTTCTCTTATTACTGCACTTTATGATGTTTTCCTAATAAAAACCTAGAATCTATCTTTCCAAAGCCACTCATACATTCTTTGAAAATATCTTCCACAATCTCCCTAGGACTGCTTTATACCAGAATGTTAAGGGCCTTTTTGGGTACAGGTAGAATGATCTTATTTGTAAGCACAGACTACATAAACACTATAAGCAGAAACAGGAAAACAACATGCCCATGAGAAAAGTTACCACAGTTGCTACAATATTTTTTTCTCACCCCAAGAATGAAGGGTTAATGAAATATAAAGATCTTCCCTGTACATTTATAGGCCTATGTGACTACATCTTCTGTCCTTTCTCCATAAAGTAAGGGCCACATTCCCAGGATTGAAAGGTCAGCTTATACCTGGTTGATTCCTCTTCCTGGAAGAGTTGGCCACGTTTCTAGGAATACAATAGAACCTAGGTTTATGAATTTAATTTGTTCTGAGATTCTGTTCATCATGTTATTTGTTCATATTTCAAAGCAAGTTTTCCCACAGGATCCCCAAGGGTACTCATATAAAAACAATTCTTTATAATTTTAAGGAAGTGTTTTGTCCCTGATGCACCTGAAATATAATAGCAATGGTTAGTACACAATATAAATGGAAAATAAATTGACCTTCACTTTATCTTTGAGAAGAGTTGTGACTGGTGAGAGGGAGAAGAGAGGGAAGAGGAGAAGGAAATGTTATTTATTGGAAGGACAATCCATTTTATGAGAACATCAGGGATTACAACATCAGGAGTGTTCTTTCTTACGCTACTTTCACTAAAAGTAAGACGAACATTACTATCTTTACTTATTTTTTTTTTCATTTTTCAGAATTACTTTCATGTTTGGACTCGCTCAATCTTCTCTTTACGTTCGTTTCTGACTAGGAATCTATCTAAAGACACTTGATTTTTATATTGTTTTTCAGAATGTAAAGGAAATGTGACATTGCATTATCAATAAAATATTTTTGGCACTCATTGCTACAGCCTTATTTTGGTGATGTTTTTCAACAAGATTTTGCACATTTTCTCACATCTACTATACCTACCTAATCTCACTTGATGTGAGGGATTCCTCTGATCCCTCAACCTCCTCCTCAGATGTCATATCCTCCGCAAATTTTCCCTGCTGGTCTTCATGCAAATGTATTAGTTCATTCGTCATCAGTTCCTGGCTTTGTTCCTCCACCATTTCTTTGTTCGCAGTTACAATATGACCTACTAGCTGCTTCTCGTTGACCCACATGAGAAACAACTTTTCAATATCTTCTAGACCACATGGCCATTGCTTTGATATTCTCATGACCCTTTTTGCTGCATATACTGCCTTTATTTCATCCTTCTTCTTTAAAATGGTACAGATTGTAGATGCACACCAGTTATAAAATCTTGAAAGGTCAGTCACACCCACACTTCTCAATTCATGCTTCTCAATGATTTGTCTTTTTCAGTTCCAACATAATGGTCTCCTTTTGCTTTGAGCTTTCCTTTTTAATCTTCTTCTTCATAGGGGCCATTGTTACAAATATTGTTGTTGATCACAGTCACTTTTATGCAAAGTAATACTGTACATATGCAAACACATGTAAACACACTTGAAGTGGTACTGGTAAGGGTCAATGATGCTGCCTACATGAAGGCTCAATGCCAAATGAGGCTGATTAGATGATAGATCAATCTGAGGTTCCTTTGTATGACATATGAGAGCAAACCCCTCCCAAAAAACAAAAAAAAAACCCACATTGCCCTAGTTGAACATCATCCCTTTATGAGCTTTTCAAATCCAAACATAATGTTTCTACTGCAAGACAAATTTTGTGAAAAATTTTTCCTAGTCCAGCAAAGCATGAGTAAACCAGATTACTCATAAAGCAAGATTCTACTGTATATGGAATGAATTCTATGCTCTTTTGAACACAGACATTTTACTTTATTGATCACAGATGTCTTACCTATTTGAACTCTCATCCAGTATACAGCCTGAACATATCCTGTGCTGAGGCATATAGTGCCTTGGCGCTGAATCAGTCAGATACTGAGTCGAGTAAGCTCTGATGCCTTTTGGTGCTGAGCCTATTGGCATGGCACCAATTTTCCTTTGTTTGAAACTGGATTTATTCTGGGAAAATTCGTATTTTTCCTTGGAGGCTTCACTCATGAAAAGGATGTTTCCCTGGAGACACTTTTCCCCAAACAAGGATATCAAGCCTCAACCTCTACTTCAGGATGTAAACACAGATGTAGGTGCTTCCTCAGTTTGGTGCTGTATATACATACTTCTATTACTCTGTTAAGCTTCATCTTTATCTTTTATATTTCTTAAATATAACGTTATATTTTCCTTGGGTGTAGGATAAGTGTTGTGCTGATCTTATTTCGATGTGAAGAGTGCTTATATTGTGCAATCTAATTCTAAAGGTAACTAAAGCAACTTCACATCTTTCCTTAATGATACAGAGTTGGAGAAGGCAGAACCAATGACATCTGGGGATTAATGTGGGAGCTGTTATTTCTGAACTTTATTCAGTACAGACTAGCTGAGTGTGTAAACTAGGTTCAGAGACAAACAAACATGAGTTGGGAAGTTTTACAACACATTTGGCGCTACAAACTGTGATGGAGATGGGATCGTGAAATATCAGATCTCTATTTGGAGACACAAATGCACAGGAGAGAGAAGAAGATATGGAAGTCCCAGGATAGGAGAATTTGCCTTATTACTTCCTAGCAAGAGAATCGGTTAAAGACTCTGGGCTTTGTGAAAACTGGGAACCAAGGCTACAGAGGGAAGCACCAAGAAACTTAGAAAGATGTTTGCATTGAATGCCAATAGAAATGGCAGTGTTATGTAGGAGAGGCTGGCCTTGCTAACAAGTCATAGAATCATATGTAAAAGCAGAGACCATCTGCTGGAGGAGAAAGGTCAGATGGAAAGGGAGTTGGCTGGTTTGCAGTAGAGGCTTCTTATGCCATAGCATTCAAATTCACCTTTAGAAGAGCAAGCTGAGGCTGGCTTGACCTGGGCTTAGGCCTGTCATGGAGGAATTCAGACCTCAGGTGCCCCAGTCCTGGGACTCCAAGTTGGCATGAGAAGAGCCTAGGGCTGCTCATGACCAAATTTTTGTCACTGCTGAAGGAGGTCATGGACAGAGTCCTCGACCTGAAACTGGAAGCAGACATCTTGGCTGTTCAGCAGAAAAGGAGAATCTATGGCATCATTAAATGGCCTGGAAGAGATTTGGCTCATTGAAAAGAAGTTTAAGAATGGTATCCAGTGGAAGGGTGAGGGACCTGGCTATTACCCAAGGGAAAGAGCAGACAAGTACATCAAATTGAAGGCTGAGCTTCAACTACGGGAGCAAGAGGTGGACCTGCACATGGTATAGGTCCAGCAGATCTTCTAGAACATTACTGATGATGTGCAGAACAAATGCTTAGTAGATGTAACTCATGAGGATATCTGCAAATGTTTCATGGGAGACACTCTGTTGGCCATTCAGGCTCCATCAAGTACCAACCTGGAAGTGCCACTCCCTGAAGGCCTGAATGGGCAGAAAAAGTATCGGATCCACTTGAGGAATACCAGTGGGCCCATCAATGTGTTTCTGATGAATAAGGATGTATTGGGCTCTCCCACTATGGTGTTCCCTGTGCTTCCACCTGAGGATCTCCTTCAGTGTCAAGCAGTCATTCCTTTCCCCACACAGCTGAGGCTATCACTTGCTCAACACCAGGAGACCTCAATCCCCAGCAATTCCAGCCCCTCCACTCTGACCACTATCCAGAACCAGAGTGCCACTGCACAACCAGCACCCAACCCAGTTGCAGGAAGCAGCAGAAGCCCTGGGACAGACAGCAAGGATGACAGTGCCCTCAGTACCCCAGAACTGCATCCACTACCACACTTGGCACCTGGGCAGTCTAGTCCTCAGTGTCCTTGGACAGCAGCTCCATCTTGCCCAAATATTCTATCTCTTTCAAGCCAATCAAACCAGATCCTACAGGCATACTGGAACTCTCCAAAGAGCTGTCACAAAGCTGTGTGATCCAAAGAGAGAATGGATGAATTCCAAGTTGCAGGGGGAGTTGATGTACTCAGAAGTTTTCACCCCCAGCTCTGCCTCTCTCCTTGCCATTGGAGACCATGATTACATCCACAACCTGGAAGAAAGTAAAGGCTTCTGTTACCTCTTTGATGTACCAGCCCTCAATCTCTGCCTCTGTAGCTGCCCTTGGGGCCATGTGCAGACAAGAGCATTTGACTTAGGGTTGCTTTGGTCCTTCCTTTTCTTGACATGCCCAGTGTCCTCAGGATTCCTCTGGATATAGACCCACCAGCCTCCATGCCCCCTCAATCACCTCCCTTTCCAAATTGCACAGTTAGGTACAGATTTCCTATTCCTTTCATGGGTCAGTTTGTGTATCTTCCCTTCAAAATAGAGGAAACAGGTTAATTCTGTCTCCCTTCCCTCTGCCAATATCTTTATCTCCTATCAACATGTATACAAAGCATTTTTCATGTGCCTCCTTTCCAAGAAACCTCATGTCCCCACCTCCTTTGGCTTCCCAGACCTCAGATATTTTACACTGGCTACTATAGCTTTAAACAGGATTTCTCTTTCTATCTCTTGCTGTTGGGATTTGTAAGCAATATATAGAAAAGTCAATGATTTATTTGGGGGCTTTTATGTCCTGTAACTTTCCTAAAGCTGCTTATTATTTCCTTTTTTTTTTTTACATATAGCAAAACAAAATTGTCTTCTTTTATTATTATTTTTTAATATAAATTTATTTATTTAACTTTTTACATTCATTTTCACAAAATTTTGGGTTGCAAATTTTCTCCCCATTTGTCTCCTCCCCCCACACCAATACACCGAGCATTCTAATTTCCCCTATCACAAATCTGCCCTCTCTTCTATCATCCCTCCCTTCTCTTGTCCCCATCTTCTCTTTTGTCTTCTAGGGCCAGATGACTTTCTATTCCCCATTAACTGTATTTCTTATTTCCTAGTAGCAAGAACAACACTCAACAGTTGTTCCTAAAACTTTGAGTTCCAAATTCTCCCCATCCCTCCCTCCCCACCCATTCCCTTTGGGAAGGTAGGCAATTCAATATAGGCCATATCTGTGTAGTTTGGCAAATGACTTCCATAATAGTCATGTTGTGTAAGACTAACTGTATTTCCCTCCACCCTATCCTGCCCCCCATTGTTTCTATTCTGTCTTTTGATCCTGTCCCTCCCCAAAAGACTTCAAACTGCTCCCTCCTCCCATTGCCCTCCCTTCCATCATCCCCCTCACCCTGCTTATCTCCTTCTCCCCCACTTTCCTGCATTGTGAGATAGATTTTCATACCAAAATAAGTGTGCATTTTATTCCTTCCTTTAGTCGAATGTGATGAGAGTAAGTTTCATGTTTTTTTCTCAGCTCTCCTCTTTTTCCCTCCACTAAAAATTCTCCTGCTTGCCTCTTGAATGAGATATAATTTACCCCATTCCATTTCACCCTCTCTCCTCCCACTACATTTCTCTCTCATCGTTTACCTTAATTCTTTTAAGATATGATCCCATCCTATTCAATTCACTCTGTGCTATCTGTCTGTGTGTGTGTGTGCATGTGTGTATGTGTGTGTGAGTGTGTGTGTGTTCGTGTAGTCCCACCAACTACACAGATACTGAAAAGTTTTAAGAGTTACAAATATTGTCTTTCCATGTAGGAATGTAAACAGTTCACCTTTGGTAAGTCCCTTATGACTTCTCTTTGTGGTTTGCTTTTTCATGCTTCTTCTCATTCTTGTGTTTGAAGGTCAAATTTTCTTTTCAGCTCTGGTCTTTTCATCAAGAATGCTGAAAGTCCTGTTTTATTGAAAGACCATATTTTCCCCTGAAGTATTATACTCAGTTTTGCTGGGTAGGTGATTCTTGGTTTTAGTCCTAGTTCCTTTGACTTCTGGAATATCCCATTCCACACCTTTTGATCCCTTACTGCAGAAGCTGCATCTTGTGTTATCCTGATTTATTTCCACAATACTGGAATTGTTTCTTTCTAGCTGCTTGCAATATTTTCTCCTTGGCCTGGGAATTCTGGAATTTGGCCACAATGTTCCTAGGAGTTTGTCTTTTTGGATCTCTTTCAGGCGGTGATTGATAGATTCCTTCAATACTTATTTTGCCCTCTGGTTCCAGAATGTCAGGGCAGTTTTCCTTGATAATTTCATGAAAGATGATGTCTAGGCTCTTTTTTTGATCATGGCTTTCAGGTAGTCCCATAATTTTTAAATTATCTCTCCTGGATCTATTTTCCAGCTCAGTTGTTTTTCCAATGAGATATTTCACCTTCTCCTCCATTTTGTCATTCTTTTGGTTTTCTTTGGTGATTTCTTGGTTTCTCAGAAAGTCATTAGGTTTCATCTCTTCCATTCTAATTTTGAGAGAACTATTATCTTCAGTGAGCTTTTGAACCTCTTTTTCCATTTGGCTAATTCTTCTTTTGGAAGCATTCTTCTCCTCATTGGCTTTTTGAACCTCTTTTGCCAATTGAGTGAGCCTATTTTACAAGGTGTTATTTTCTTCAGCATTTTTTGGGGTCTCCTTTACCAAGGTATTGACCCATTTTTCATGCTTTTCTTGCATCTCTCTCATTTCTCTTCCCAGTTTTTCCTCCACCTGTCTAACTTGATTTTCAAAATCCTTTTTGAGATCTTCCATGGCCTGAGCCCATTGCATATCTCTTTCTATGTCTTTCCCTGATGGTAAGCATTGTTCTTCCTCATCTGAAAGGAAAGGAGAAAACATCTGTTCACCAAGAAAGTAACCTTCTATGGTCTTATTTTTTTTTTTTCCCTTTTCTGGGCATTTCCCCGCCCAGTTACTTGACTTCTCAGATTCCTCTCCACATGCACCTGGCCTCCAGATCTGCCCAGTTAGTGCTTGGGGTATGAGATTCAAGTGCTGCTCCCCACCCTCAGGGATTTCAGTGGTTGGTGCAGCTGCTATTCAATGTGAGCTTAAGTTCTGTTGCTAAGGTGGGGGCAGTGCCACCTCCCAGGCTCAGTTCCCTCAGGGGGTTTATGCGGAGATCTTCAGTAATGGATCTGAGGTCTGGCCTTCTCCGGGCACCCCTGGCTACTGCTGCCTCTGTCGCTGCCTCCCGAGGGGACCTGAGTTATGGAGACACCCCGCTCCCCTCTCAGCCAGCCCAGAAGTCTCTCTCAGTGACCTGTAGTGCCTGTGGGTGGAGGGGCCTTCTTGGCCACGGGAGATTCCGTCCCTGGAGCCTGCTTGGATCTGCTCCTCTTGGGTCCATGCAGCCAAGGCAGGGCTGGGCTCCACTGTCCGGTGTGTGACAGACTTTTGGTGCCAGTTTTTCAGGACTCTCTCAAACGGATATCTCCTCCACTGCATTGCTGTGTGGCTTTCACTGCTCCAGAATTTGTGGGGAGTTCTTTTTACAGGAAATTTATGGGGTGTGGGTTCCAAAGCTAGCACATGTGAGTCTTTCTTCTCTGCCATCTTGACCCCTCCTTGCTTGTTATTTCAAGTAAATTTTTAACTGATTCTTTAGGATTCTCTGTATATACCATCATATCATCTGTAAAGAGTGATGACTTGATTTCTCCTTTCACTATTCTAATTTTCTCAAATTCTGTTTATTCTCTTATTGCTTAAGTTAACCATGCTGAATAAAAGTGGTGATAATGTTTCCTTGTTTCATCTGTGATTTTTTGAAAACCCTTCTAGCTTATCCCTATTAGATATAATGCTTGCTGATGGTATTAGGTAGATGCTACTTGTCATTTTAAGGAAGACTTCAGTTATTCCTGTGCTCTCTAGGCTTTTGTCAAAAACTTTTACTACATCTATTCAGATAATCATCTGGTTTCTATCAGTTTTGTTGTTGATATTGTTTTGGATGTTCTTCTATGCTGACAGTTTTCCTAGTATTGAACCAGTCCTATATTCCTAATATAAATTCTAGCTGGGCATAATGTCTTATTCTCATGATAAATTGTTCTAATCTATTTGCTTAAATCTTATTTAAATTTTTTGCATTTATATTAATTAAGGAAATTGGTGTATAATTTTCTTTCTCTGTTTTGTCCCCTGCTGATTTAGGTATCAGCACCATATTTGTATCAGAAAGAAATTTGGTAGGACTCCTTCCTCACATATTTTCCCAAGTCTTTATTATAGTCTATATAGTTTTTCAATTTTTGTTCTTTATATATTTGGTAGAATGCCCTTGTAAATCTATCTAACTTTGGAGATATTTTTCTTATATAGTTAATTGATGGCTTGTTTAATTTCTTTTTCTGAAACAGAGATATTTAATCATTTTTTTTTCTGTTTCTGTTAGTCTGGACAATTTATATTTTTGCGAATATTCATCCACTTCACTAAGACTGTCAAATTTCGTATCAGACAGTTGGGAAAAATAGTGCCTAATTATTGTTATGATTTCCTCTTCATTGGTGGTGAATTCACCCTTTTCAGTTTTTATGCTGGTAATGTGGTTTTCTTTATTTTGTTAATCACATTAACTAAAGGTTTATTTTACTGTTTTTCCCCTCAAACAAACTTATTTTTTTCAATATTAATTTCAATTTCAATATCATTTATTTTTAATATAATTTCTTGATTTCAATTTCATCAATCTCTACTTTGGATCTCAAAAGTTATAATCTGATATTTAATTGGGAATTTTATCATCAAGGCTTTCTGGCAGACCAATAATACTTATATTTTCTCTTCTGAATCTATTTCCCATGTCAGTTGTTTTTCCAGTTAGGTTGTTTTCCTCTGTCTTTGCATTCTTTTGATTCTGTTTGACTGATTCTTGATATTTCATGGAGTCATTAGCATCTACTTGCCCAATTCTAATTTTTATCAAATTGTTTTCTTCATTAGCTTTTGCATCCCTTTCCATTGTCTAGTTTTTCCTTTTAAGGCATTATTTTTTCCAGTTTGTTTTTATATATCCTTCTCCATTTGTCCAAATTTCCGTTTTGAGGAGCTGTTCTCTTCAGTGAATTCTATTTTCATATTTTTAAAATCATTGACCATTTTTTTCTTCTATTTTTCTGATTTGGTTTTTAAAACCCTTCTTCATCTCTTCCAAGTGTGCTCTTTGTGCTTGTGACCAGTTCATATTCCTTTCTGAAGTCTCAATACTGACCTCATTGGTATTCATGTTTTGGTCCTTGTCCCCATGGAAAGATTCTTTGGTCTTTTCTTTTCTGCTTTGCTTCTTATTTGTGATCATGATGATCACCTTTTCCTGGTGTTTAATGTCAATCTCTGCTTCTAGGGCATTAAGAAGTATATCCCACCATTCTTGTGCTTTGAACTTGAGAATTTGTGTGTTTTGGCCTCTGGTTCTTTCAACCAGAAGTTCTTTTCAACTAAAATTCTGCAGCTTACTTGGTGCCCAGCTGACTGGTGTGAGAAAGCAGAACTGGGAGAAGTCTTTCTGTGTTTTCCTGGAGGTGTCCTGGAGCTGACTGTGCTAAGTGTGAGGAAGGGGTGGTCTGGCTACAGCAGGTCTCCTCTAGTGAGCTAGACTATAGGCAAGTTCATGGGTTGGTGATCCTGTCTGCACTAGTGTCTTCCCAATTCCCCTGGGGTACTGAGGAATACCTGGGATTCTGATTTTGGTGGTTGCGTGCTCCATCCCCTAGGGATCAGGATCTCCTACTGGTTTGCTGAGGTAGGACTGTGTGGGACAGCTCTGGTCCTGTACTGCTCCCCTTCAGTCACAACGAGAAGGACCCTCCTTGACGATTTCCTTAGCCTCATGTGCTAAGACACTATTTGCCCCTTCCGGCAATTGCACTGTTCCAGGATTGTTCTGGGGAAATGTTATGGGACTTTCAAGGTCAACAAGGGGAAGGGGAGAGCATTTACTAATCGCTCTGCCATTTTGGCTCCCAGAAATTCAAGTAGGTGACTTGCAGACATGTAAGATGCGGGCTGATAGTTTCAGGATCAACCACTGCAGATGCCTGGGACTCCATGCCTCTCATTTGTTGAGTTCTGCTGGACTCCTGTCCTGTGCTGATGTGCCCCAGATTCTGCAGTATGGCCACTGTTTCAGAGTGCTCAGGGATTCCTACTCGGTCCTGCCATGGCTCAAATGTGGTGGGATAGCTTGTGTGCTGTGTGTTGTGTGCTCCTATAACCCCAGGGAATGGATCCTTCCCGTCGACCCTCCAGTCTGTCCAGGGCTGTGAATCTGCCACAGTCTGTCTCCTACAGGATTCTGCCACTCCAAAATTCAGTCATATTCTCTTGTTACAGGTTTCTGAAGGAGTTGGGCTAAAAGCTTAAGTGAGTAGTGGCTCTGCCTCCACCATCTTGACTCCACCTATACTTGCTAATCTTCAGAATTGTGAATTTATTACTACATTTATAAGGGATATACATAGAGGGATTAGATATATATTAAGTGATGAGATGATAAATACATGATTTAAGGGTTTGAAGGGAGTGCAATGGGAGATGTGAGAAGGAGAAGGTAAAAAAGGTAAATTACATCAAAAGAAGAGGCACAAAAATATATTACAGAAGAGGGAAAGTGGGGGGAGATGAGCACTCTTTGAGATTTGCTCTCATCTGATTTAGATCAAGGAGAGAACAACAATCAGTTAAGTATAGAAATCTAACATGCAGTAGGAGGGAAAAGGAGAAAGAAAAGTTTGGGAAGGCTAAAAGGAAGGAAAGAAGTAGTAAGGGGAAAGGGAAAATAAAAGGAGGGTGTTGATAGAAGGGAGGGAAGACTGATGGAGCCTGGGTTCAGAAATTAAAACTCTGTTGTGCAGGGAAAGGGAGAAGGGAGAACCAAACGTGTAAAGGGAGGGAAATAGGATCGAGGGAAAGACACAGTAATGATAAATGCAAATGTGAATGGGATGAACTGTTCCATAAAACAGGTGGAGAGCAGAATGGATTAAAAACTGTAATCCAACAATATGTTGTTTATAAGAAATATATTTGAAGCAGCAGGACACACATAGGGTAAAAGGTTGGAGAAGAACATATGCTTCAGTCGATGCAAAAAAAAAAAAATCCTAATCTCAGACAAAAGAAAAGCAGAAATAGATCTAATCAAAAAACTAAAGAAGGAAACAAGATCCTGCTAAAATGTACCATAGAAAATGAAGCAATGTCCTTAGTAAACATTTATTGATCAAGTGGTATGGCATCTAGTTTCTTGTAGGAGAAGTTAAGGGAGTTGCAGGAAGAAATAGGCAACAAACCTATACTAGTGGTGGCCTGCAACCTCCCCTTCTCTGAACTTGATAAATCTCACCTCAAAATAAACAAGAAAGAAGTGAAGGAAGTGAATAGCATTCTGAATAAGGAAGATATGATACACTCTGGAGAAAACTGAATGAGAATATAAAGGAATATACCTTTTTCTCACTGGCACATGACACATACACAAAATCTGACCATGTATTAGGGCATAAAAACGTCACAGTTCAGTGCAGAAAGGCAGAGATAGTCAATGCATCCTTCTATCATAATGCAACAAAAATTATATGTAATTAAAGGCCATGGAAAGATAGACCTAAAATTAATTGGAAATAAATCAAATGCTAAATAATGAGTGGGTTAAATGACAACTTATAGAAAAAATCAATAATTTAATTTAAGAGAATGATGAAAAAAAGCAAACCTCTCAGAGCTTATGTGATACTGGAAATGCAGTTCTTTGGGAAAGTTTTATGTCATTGAATGTCCACATGAATAAAGAGAGAATGAATTGGGCATGCAACTGAAAGATCTAGAAAAAAGAACACATTGAAAATCCCTAAGTAAATGCCAAATGAACAATACTGATCACCAAATGATACATGAAGAAAATTGGAATTAAGAAAACTATTAAGCTAATAAATAAAATGAGTTGGTTTTTATGGGAAAAAAGCAATAAAATTTATAAAACTCTTATCAGCAAAGAGGTTACAAAATAAACTCACATAAATCATCTTCCCTTCTATATGTTACAAACAAAGCCTAACAGCAAGAAATAGAAAGAAAAATATTTTTTAAAGGTATGATGGATACAATAAAATATCTGATATTCCACATGCCAAAACAAACCCAGGGATTATATGAAAATGATTACAAAATCCGTTGCACACAAATAAAGTCAGATATAAGAAGAAAACCTAATTAGCAATGTCAAAAACGAAAAGGGTGAACTCACCTCCAAGGAGTAGGAAATTAAAACAATAATTAGAAATTACTTTTACCAACTGTATGCCCATAAATTTGACAATCTACGTGAGAAAGATGAGTGTTAAAGAAAATATATAAATTGCACAATTTAACAGAAGATGAAGTTGAATACTTAAGTAACTCCATCTGAGAAAAAAAAATTGAACAAGGTATTAATGAACTCCATAGGAAAAAATCTCCAGGGCAACATGGTTATATAGTGAATTCTACCCAACATTTAAAGAATAGTTATTTCCAATACTATGCAGACTATTTGGGTAAATTGGTGAAGAAGGATTCATATCAAATTCTTTTTATGATACAAATATGTTTCTGCTACTTCAACGAGGAAAAGCCAAAACAGAGAAAGAAAATAATACAGTAATTTCTCTAATGAATATAGATTTCAAATAGATATTAACAAAAAGAATACAACAACTTAAGAGAATAATATATTATGATCAGGTAGGATTTATAGCAGAAATGCAGAGTTGATTCAATGTTAGGAAAACTTTCGGCATTATTGAACATATCAACCACAAAATTAACAGAAACCATACGATTATCTCGATAGATGCCGAAAAATCTTTTGACAAAATACAACACCCATTCGTATTGAAAGCATTGGTGAACACAGAAATAAATTAAGCTTTACATAAAATAATGAGCAGTAATACTCCCTAAAACCATCAATAAGTATTATATGCAATGTGGATTAGCTAGATGCATTTCCAATAAGGTCAGAAGTGAAACAAGGATGCTCATTATTACCACTGTTATTCAATATGGTACTAGAAATGCTAGCTTTATCAATAAGAGAAGAAAAATTAGTTGAAATATTAGAATAGACAAAGAAGAAACTAAGTTATCACTCTTTGCAGATAATAGGATGGTATGCTTAGAGAATCCTAGAGAATCAAGCAAGAACCTACTTGACATAATAAACAACTTTGGCAAAGAGGTTACAAAATAAACTCACATAAATCTTCTTCCTTTCTATATGTTACGAACAATGCCCAACATCAAGAAATAGAAAGAAAAATCCCATTTAAAGCTATGGTAGATACAATAAAATATCTGATATTCTACATGCCAAAACAAACCCAGGGATTATATGAAAATGATTACAAAATATGTTGTGCACAAATAAAGTCAGATATAAGTAAAAGGAAAAACACGAGTTGCTCATGGGTAGGCTGCACTAATAAAACAAAAATGACAGTTCTACCTAAATTAATTTACTTATTCAGTGACACCAACCAAACTGCCAGAAAAATAATTTCTAGATCTAGAAAAAATAATAATACAATTCATCTAGAAGAACAAAATGTCCAGAATCATAAGGGAATTAATGAAAGGAAATGCTAGGGAAGGTGGGCTAGCCCTACCAGATCTCAAATTGTATTATAAAGCAGCAATCATCAAAATCAGTTGGTATTGGTTAAAAAATAGAGAGGTAGACCAGTGGAATAAGTTGCATACTCAAGACATAGTAGTCAATGCATATAGTAATCTATTGTTTGATAAACTGGAGAACTCTGGCTTCAGGGATAAGAACTAAATATTTGAGAAAAACTCCTGGGAAAACTGGACAGCAGTGTAGCAAAAACTGGCCACTGACCAATGCCTGACACCATACGTTAGAATAATGTACAAGTGGATACATGTTTTAGATATAAAGACTGATACAAGGAACAAATTAGGGGAGAAATGAATAGTGTATTTGTTAGATTTGGGCAGAATGGAGAAATTTACCACCAAACAAGAGATAGATAATATTATGTAGTACTAAATGGATCATTTTGATTACATCAAATTGAAAACTTTTTGCATAAATAAACCAAATGCAACCAAGATTAGGAGGGAAGCAGAAAATTGGGAAAAGGTTTTTGCAATTAGTTTATGTGATCAAGGCCTCACTTCTAAAATATATACAGAATGCAGTCAAATTTTCAATAATACAGGTCATTCCCCAGTTGAAAGAATATGAACAGGCAGTTTCCAGAGGAATATATTAAAGCTATGTATAGCCATATGAAAAAATGCGGTAAATAACTATTCATTAGAGAGCTGCAAATCAAAACGGCTCTGAGGTATCACATCACACCTATCAGATTGGCTAACATGACAACACAGGAAGATGATCAATGTTGGAGAAGATGTGGGAAGGTTCAAACACTAATTCATTGTTGGTGGGGCTAAGAACCAATCCATCCTTTCTGGAAAGCAATCTGTAACTGTGCCCAAAGAGCTACAAAAATATGCATATCCTTTCATTTTGGAATATCACTTCTAGGACTGTATCCTAAAGATATCAAAAAATGGGAAAGGGTCCCACATATACAAAAATATTTATAACATCTCTCTTTGTGCTGGACAAGAACTGCAAATCAACGAAATGCCCATCCATTGAAGAATGGTTGAACAAGTTGCGGTATATGAGTGTAGTGGAATACTATTGCGCTAGAAGAAATGATGAACGAGTCCTGGAAAGACTTATATGAAATGATGCTGAGGGAATGGCGAAGAAATAGGAGATCATTGTACACAATAACAACCACAGTGTAAGAGCAATTTTTCAAGGACCTAAAAAATTCCCAAAGTACTCTTGAGGCAAAATGCCATCCACATCCAGAGAAGGAACCATGGAATTGAATTACAGAATGATGCAAAATGTTTTCCTTGTGTTATAATTTGTTTACTTGGGGTTTTCTCATGGTTTCTCCCATTCATTTTAATTCTTCCACACAACATGACTAATGTGAAAATGTGTTTAATAAGAATGTATGTGTAGATCCAATATAAGATTGCATGCAGTCTCAGGGAGGGAGATGGAAGGAAGGGGGAGAAAATCAAAGACTTGTGGAAGTGATTGTTGAAAACTGAAAACAAATAATGATAAAAAAAATACATTTCTGAGAGGGGGAGTTTGTGGCCCCCTACTAGCCATAGTTTTGCCATTTATTTCTTCCTGTAACTATCTTAATATCTCCTCTAAGAATCTGGATGCCATACTACTTGGTGCATATATGGTATGGTAATGGTAATACTTCATTGTCTATGTTGCCTTTTAACAGGGTGTGCTTTTGTTACTTATCTCTTTTAATTATGTGTAATTTTTCTTTTGTTTTGTCTGAGATCAGTATTACTCCCCATGCTTTTATTTTTCTTCTGCTGAAGCATAACATATTCTACTCCAGTCTTTTCCTTTTACTCTCTATCTATCCCTCTGCTTTGAAAGTGTCTTGTGAAAATATATTGTATGATTATGGTTTTTAATCTACTCTGTTATTTGCTTCTGTTTTATCAAGAAATTCATTCCATTCACATTCACAGATTTTATTATTTTATCTCTTCCACTCCATTTTATTTGCCCCTTTGTTTATACTTTTCTCTTTCCTTTCTCCCTTTCCCTCCTCACTAGAGTGTTTCTTTTGACCACTACCTCCTGGTTTGTCATCCCTCCTGCTAGCCCTTTCCTTTTTCTTCTCCTTTTCTTTCACTGCTTCTTCTTTCCCCTCCTAATTCCTATAGGGTAAGTTAGATTTCTTTACCTAAATGATTATGTTACTTCCTCTTCAAGTTAAATCTGATGAGAGTACAGTTTAAAGAATGCTCATCTTCCTCCCTTTTTTCCCTCTACTGTCATAGGTATTTGCATCTCTTCAAATGATGTAATTTAGCCATTTCTTTCTTCTCCATTTTTCTTCTCCTAGTACAATCCCTATTTACCACTTGATTAGATTTTTTTACCATCACAAGAAAGTCAATTTTGCACGGGGCTATCTATTCCCCGGCCTTCGCCTGGCTACTAAGTCAGACGGTAATCTTCTCTGGGGATCTTCGCCTGGACACTATTCCAGGCGGTACTCTTGCACGGGGCTCCCCCCCCCCCAGGGCTATCCCCTCCTCCACGGAGGGAACAATAACTACATGCCCACCCGAGGATGTCAGTGCTCTTCACTTTATTGATGGCGTCCTGTACAACTCTGCCCAGCATCCCCTTATATACCCAACCAGAACTCCTCCCATGTTCCTCCCTGAGGGTGGAGCCAGCTCCCGTAAAGGCGGTCCCAGCACCCAAAGGCGGGTTAACACCTGGGGAGTCTTCCAGGCTCTTCAGGGGGCCACGGTCCAGAGTTTGGTTCCCAACATTTCCCCCAGGCGGCCACAGTCCAGAGCTAGGCCCCTAACATCTCCCCCTTTTTGTTTACACAGGGGTGGTATCATAGGTACCAGGAGGGTGTGGGGAAGAGAGGAGAGTATGTACATCTGCCTTAGCATCTAAAATTGCTTTGCGAATAATAGTACATAGGCATCTAATACAACATGGAATAAGAAGACACAGAAACAAACAGATTACAGCGGGAATCGCAAGTGACAAAAGCCACTGAAAGTCCACAAGGTGTTGCAACCAGCCCACAAAGTCATTAGCTTCACGTGCACGCTGTCGTTCAAACTCTGCAGAGGTGTTATGGAGCCCCTGAATAAACAAGGACAGTTGGTGTATGTCCCCAGTGGCATTGTCGGCTAAGAGCACCCCCTGTAGGGCCTCCTGGACTTTTGTCCAGTCCCCAGGAAAAGAAGAATTAGAGGTATTGAAAGGAAGAGGAGTGACACAAAGGGGCAAGTATTTATAATGACATTGCAATTGCATATAAAGTTGAGTTAACTGAAGGCTGTCCCCAATCCAAAGAACAGTAGTAGCAAGGGCTTCTAGAGTATGTTGGAAGTGTGTGTTGATTTGATTTTGCACAGACCATGCTCCAAGCTCCTCCCGCATAAACGTTTGCAGGGTGGACGCAAGGAGCTCAGTCTCCTGTCGTAATTCTTGGATTTGGAATTCCTCATAGACTTCGATTGTAAGATTTAGAAGGCCAAGCACAACACCGGCAGCATCTCAGCGGGAACGTTTGAGAGGTATAGGTGGAGGATTATGCATAATCTTTTGCCATAGCTCATCTGTTGGATTTGAAGCAAAGGGTTCTGCTCGTACAGGGATAAGAGCATATGGAGTGCGCCGTACCAGAAACACTAAACAACCTGAATACCTATGCGAGAGTGTATCAGTAAGGGTCGCATTGAGACAAGTAATGTTGTAGCAAGGCAAATTAGCTTGTGATGACAAAGGCACAATGGTAGCATTTTCCGGATGGCATAAAAGAAAAGCTACATCAGGCGGTGTGCGAACATCAGCAGTAAGTTGGTAACAAAGGGTGTCCCTCCCCAAGTTTGTGTGGTGACGTGGAATTGGTGTGGCCAAGCACCACACTCCAGGTGGTCCAGGTGAAATCCCTACAATGGGTCAGAGAGGAAGTGGATTGGAAGCAAGGCCATATTTCAATGGAAACATTTGTTTTTGTGAATGCAAGGCCAATTTTCCAGAGTTCAGGGTGAAGTGTTCCATATGGTGCCGCCACAGGCGCTGGTGCAGGAAGTTGACGATATCATTTGTATTTTGCTACATGGTCCCAAAAATTAAGAGTCACATTGTGAAGTCGTGGCCCACAGGCAAACACCCCTGTGGAGCAAGCTTTAAAGGGATCCCACACATCCGCGTCCCCTTCAATGCAGGGCACAGGTGCATGGGTGTGATCAAAATAGGTGGAATACTGGTGGTACGTTTGGGTACGGTTCTGGGTGCAATTTATGGAATGAGGTATAGCTAGGAGGGACACATTCAAGCGAGCAGTGTGGTTAAAGAGATCCGGAGCATGGTGTGGATTAGAAGTAATGTTATAGGTGAGGAGTTGAGGACAATAGTGCTGAAAGGTTATAAGCAGGAAGATTAGTAGTAGCTAGACATATTGGGTGGGTGTGTGAAATAAAGGACATGGAACGACAAAATTCATGAGAGGCCTCACCGTTAGGGTCGCCCATTCGCGCACCTCTTTGGATGAAATCTGAGGGGCTGTCTCCAACAAGCTTTGATGCATTCCCTCGAACGAACAATCTCACTGTCCCACTTCCCCATCTGAGTACTCTCACCGCAGGGGGATCCTTCAAAAGAGCCCAGTACATGCTTCCCTTCTCATGTGCTTGGCGCCGTTCCGGTTTGGTGAGGTTATACCATCATGAATGTGACGTTCCTGTAGGAGTAGGTGCTAAACTCAAAGCAAGAAAGCTAAGGATGAGGTTGAGGTTCTGCTTCTGTCTCGCCCGGGTCAAGGCAGTGGCTTTGCGTGACCGTCCCCAGCGGCGGCGTCGTCTCTTCGGGACCTCTGGTATCGGTGGTTGTTTCGTCTGGCTCGAGCTGTCGTATCCATCGGGTGGGGAGCCACCGTTGGTCAGTCTCCGACCCTCCATCTGGAAGAATACAAACATGTCCCTGCCCCCTGATGGTTATAACTCCAGGGCCTTCCCAATTCCCAGAGGGAGACTTCCACATGACCCGAGTGCCTGGTAAGCAGGAGTTAGGTCGTGAAGAAGGAACAGCAAGGGTCTCCTTGCTTGGTGCCTGTGCAAAGTATCGCATAGCAGGACTAAGAAAATCATCTCTAAACATCAAATAATTATAAGTGAAAACTGCCTGTGACAATTGCGCTCTGGACAGCCAGCCACCTGCTCCCCCTTTTTGTTTAACAAGGAGGGCCTTAAGGGAGCGGTTAGCACATTCAATAATAGCTTGGCCCTGGGGATTATAAGGGATACCTGTGACATGAGTAATACCAAATTCAGCACAAAAGCGCGCGAAGGCACGAGAGGAATAGGCTGGACCATTGTCGGTCTTAATGAGCCTGGGAGTACCAGTGAGGGCAAAACAGTGGAGAAGATGAGCAGTAACATAGCAGGCAGCTTCGCCGGGTTGTAAGGTGGCGAAGAGGTAGGAAGAACAAGTATCTATGGTAACATGGAGGAGGGAGGCACCAAAATGGGTAACATCCATCTGCCAAAGCTCATTAGGATAGGTGCCGCCAGGGTTAACGGCATGATCAGGTGGGCGAGGGCGAAATGGGACACAAGAAGAACATCGGCGGATAATAGCGTGAGCCTCCTCTTTAGTAAGGCCAAATAGATGCCCTAAAGATCTGGCAGAAAGATGAAATTTGTCATGGGCCAAACGGGGCTCAAGTTGCATAGGACACAAGAGAGTCCGATTGACAATATGATTGCCGTGGAAAATAGGACCTACAAGGGAAGTATGGGAATGAACATGGAGAACATAGATGGGCTTCTCACGAGAGGCTAAGCACTGCTGAACTGAAGCAAGGAGATCGGCTATGGTCGACTGACGGACGTTAATTTGAGACATAAGTAAAGTACGGAGAGCAGTAGCACAGTACAAGCTATCCATTATAAGATTAAAGGAAAGGAGGGGGAAAAGGCGTAAGGCCTGAAGAATGGCAAACAGCTCATTCTTCTGTGCAGAAGAGTAAGGGGTATCATATACTTTAAGTAAGCAACAGTGAGGCTTGTAAACAGCAGCACGACAGTTCTTGGTGGCATCAGTGAACACATTAGGGCCATCTACCAGACCAGACGAGACAACAAGGGGGGGAGGAGCAAGAGGCAAGACAGCCCAACCACGAAGGAAGGGAGGTAGAGGAAGGGAAACAAAGAAACACATAGAGAGGAGGATAGCCCACTCCTCATAACGTTCTGCTTGAAGGCAGAGAAAGGATTCATCTACGGAAAGATTGAAGTGAGGATAAAGGCCAAAAATCTGGAGGCACCGTCGGGCAATTTGGAGGAAAAACTGTGCCAACAAAACATACTTATCAGGGAGAGTTTTCTTCGGTCTCTTAGGGTACAGCCATTCTAAAACTCCATGTGATTGATAGAGGCAAGAAAAAGGGGGTACGTCCTGCAACACAGCAACTAAAATAGGAGCGTCAGGATCGTATTGCACTATGTGACTGGTAAACAGACGTTGTATTTCAGTTAAGGTCTCGGTAGCAGCAGGAGTCCATTGTCTAGGGGAATTAAGGTAGCTGTCCACCCAAAGAATCTCATATAAGGGGTGCATGATATGGTCAGGTATAGGCATAGTAGAGCGTAACCATTGAATAGAGCCAATAAGCTTTTGAAAGTCATTAAGGGTCTTAATCTTGTGTATATTAATCTTTGGAGGGTGTCGTGTAGCACGACCATTATCTATGGAGTGACCCAAATATGTATATGGAGGAGCACTCTGAATTTTATGGGGGGCCACTTGAAGGCCATGGGCAGAAAGACAGCTCAATGT
This sequence comes from Bettongia penicillata ogilbyi, assembly GCA_023548195.1. Lineage (NCBI taxonomy): Eukaryota > Metazoa > Chordata > Mammalia > Diprotodontia > Potoroidae > Bettongia > Bettongia penicillata. The sequence goes on along the minus strand of JAJHZJ010000242.1, from coordinate 7,201,482 downwards.
GTGTTCCAATAAACTTTGCAATTCAGAGGCTCGGGAGGTTGCTAAAAGAATGTCATCCATGTAATGGAGAAGGATAGCTTTTGGGTATGTTTCCCGTATAGGTTGTAGGACAGCGGCCACAAAGGCTTGACACATGGTAGGACTATTAGCCATACCCTGGGGGAGCACTTTCCATTGGAACCTCTCAGCAGGGCCTTGGAAATTCAGCTGAGGGACGGAAAAGGCAAACTTTGGACGATCCTCAGGGTGGAGAGGAATAGAATAAAAACAATCTTTGATGTCCAAAACATAAGTATGATAATCCTTCGGGATGAAGGCAGGAGACGGAAGTCCCATTTGCAAGGGGCCCATAGGCCGCATAATTCTGTTAATGGCGCGCAGATCGATTAATAAACGCCATGAACCAGCCTTTTTCTTAATGACAAACACAGGGGAATTATAATTACTAGTCGTGGGCTCCAGGTGTCCTGCATCTAATTGTTCCTGGACTATGTTCTTTAAAGCGGTGAGTCTCTCTGTACTCAGGGGCCACTGTTCTACCCACACTGGGTCAGGAGACAACCAGTCAATCCGTGGGCATCTCACCGATTGAGTAACCCCTAGAAGTTTTCCGGGGTCACAACATGGACCCCCATTTGTTGGAGAATATCTCTGCCCCACAGGGCTGAATTAAGGCCACTTATCTTTAATGGCTTAAAATATCCAGTTTTATCTTCATATTTCCAAGTCAAATATCTAGCTGCCCTAGTGGCAATCTGGCCCCCTCCCACTCCAGCCACCGTAAGTGGATGCCGTTTGAGGGGCCACACAGGGGCCCACTGCCTGCTGTCTATAACAGAGGAGTCCGCTCCAGTATCCAGCATCCCTAATATGGGGCGGCCCTCCACTTCTATAGTCATCATAGGCCTGTCTCTCCCTACCACCTGACACCAATTGATCTCTGGATCTCTAGGAGGCTCTTCTACCCAAGGGAGGGATATTCCTCGGCCAATGGCCGTCCCAGGAGGGAGGTGAATAGGATAGCAATGTGGGTTAGTAATGTAAATGGTAGTGCCCTCTGGCGGCAACAGCTGAGTGTGCACAATGCCAGGAAAATAACTGGAAGGCCCCAACACAAGGCGGGGGAAGGAGGCAGGAGGGACCTGAAGGGACTGGGTGTCCCAAGGCTTTATCACTATGTCCTGATCTCCTTGTCCTTCCTCTGGGGCACATGTCAATATCTCAGTTGGCTTAATTCCTGGCGATAACACTCACCAAGGCCTGTTGGCTGGAGGAGGGGCCCCATGGGACCTTCTGTAGTCACGTGAATGGGGAAAGTCTGTGGAGAGAGGAACCGGGGGGCCCCCATGAGGAGGCCCCCTCCTCCCATTTCCCTGGACCGCAGTAGCGGTCCTTCCCTTAAAATGGCAATTCCGGGCAATGTGTCCAGTCCTCCCACAAGAGAAGCATGTGATGGGGCAATGCCGTGCAAGGTGTCCAGTCCTCCCAGAAGAGAAACATGTGCTGGGGGATGCGAAGGCCATAGGGACCCGGCTAGCTCAGTCAGTAGAGCATGAGATTCTTAATCTCAGGGTCGTGGGTTCGAGCCCCACGTTGGGCACCAACTGCACGGGGCTATCTATTCCCCGGCCTTTGCCTGGCTACTAAGCCAGACGGTAATCTTCTCTGGGGATCTTCGCCTGGACACTATTCCAGGCGGTACTCTTGCACGGGGCTCCCCCCCCCCCCCGTGCCTTCACCCGGATAGGGCGGCACCCCTTATCCCCAGACTTCGCTTGACTTACCCCTTCCTGGGTCTTCAGACGTCTCCGGCCCCTGCCGTGCGACCGTACGGCCTAGCTGCGCGACAGGGCTATCCCCTCCTCCACGGAGGGAACAATGACTACACACACACCTGAGGATGTCAGTGCTCTTCACTTTATTGATGGTGTCCTGTACAACTCTGCCCAGCATCCCCTTATATACCCAGCCAGAACTCCTCCCATGTTCCTCCCTGAGGGTGGAGCCAGCTCCTGTATAGGCGGTCCCAGCACCCGAAGGCGGGTTAACACCTGGGGCATCTTCCAGGCTCTTCAGGGGGCCACGGTCCAGAGCTTGGTTCCCAACATTTCCCCCAGGCGGCCACAGTCCAGAGCTAGGCCCCTAACAAATTTATACCATATTCCCCTGCCTACTTATTCCCCTTCTAAAGGCTGTAATAAAGATACAGTTCTAAAGAATTACAAGTAGTATCTTCCCTTGTAAGGATGTAAACAGTATGCCCTCATTGAAAAATGTTTTTTTTTTCTTTCCTGTTTATCTTTTTATGCTTCTCTTCAGCGTTGTATTTGAAGATCAAATTTTCTGTTGAGGTCTGGTCTTTTCTTCAGGAAGGTGTGGAAGTCCCCTGTTTGATTGAATGCCCAAATCCTCCCCTGAAAACATATGCTCAATTTCCCTAGGTAGTGGAACTTCGATTGTAATCCAAGCTACTTTGTCTTCTTGAGTATCATTTTCCACATCCTCTGATCTTTTAATGTAGAAGCTACAAAGTCCAGCTTAAACCTGATCAAGGTTCCATTGTATTTACATTTTTTTCTTTCTAACTGCTTGCAGTATTTTCTCTTTGACTTAATAATTTTGTAGTTTGGTTAATTTTTTTGTTCTGGGAATTCAGGCACTGGCATTTGCAGGTTGTAAGTGTCTCACAGCGACTTATTTTGTGCTGAGCTGAAGTCAACAACACTGAAGGTCTCAGGGTGAGAGTAAGAAGTCTTGCCCCTGGAGGCTACCAGCTCACATGGACATCTTTGAAACACTGGAAGTTTTGTCTACTAAAGAATCCCTGACCACCTCATGTTGTGTCTCCTGGAGTTGTGCTTCCTGGTGTTGTGCTGACATACATGGAGGTTTGGTTTCTGGAGGATGCCTGCTTATTGGTGCATTTGGTGATTTTCCAAGCTGGAGATAACCGCTTCCATTGCCTATGCCAAATTTTGCCAAGATGTTTTCCCCCAGTTCAGTATTTTGAGTTCTGAATCTTTTATCGTTTAATTTGAAATGTCTATTTCTTTGGAAGGAATCTCCATTGCGCATTTTATTTTTTATCCACTTTCTTCCTTCATTTTACACTAGGCACTCTTTTTTCTTATCCAATTTCAACCTAACATCTTGCAAAAGATTTGTTCCTATTGTGAATCATTCTGGAATTTCTTGCCTTTGTCCCATAATCTCTGAGGGATTTAGAAAATTTCATCCCTCCCTTTCTATCCCTTTCTTCCATCTTTTCACCACTCTGTGTCTGATTTGCTGTCTCTTTCTCTCTCTGTTACTATTTTTATTTCCCTCTCTTTGAAACTGTCTTCCATTCTCATCCAGCCTGAAAGCATAAAGACCACTCGTGGACCTGATCCCAAAACTGACTAGAGCAAAAGTTTTGACTTACTTTATTTTTCAGTGTGGCTCATTTCATTTCTTCTCAAGCTGTTTTTTGGTCCTCCTCCTCCAGAAGGTTAACTGTATTGGTACATTTAATATGGACACCCAGGTAACTTTAACATTAACTCAGTGCTCGTACTTTTTTTTTCATTCTTAAACCTTCCTCATGCCAGTGTTCCATAGAACGTATGGTCTAGATAACCTCAACCTAATCATATTGTTGTGGGAGGATGGGGGATAGAAAAATAGGAATCTCAATTGACACCCCCTTCTAGAATAAATTCTATGGAAAGAAATCTCATCTAAACCAGGCTTCAGGCTCCCTTTCCCATCTTTCTCCCACATTTTTATTATTTTCTCTCTGTAGTAAAGCAAAATCAGTGTCTCCTGCATCTTATATAATTGAAGAGAGTGGGCATGAGGCTGAGTCACTGCCATGGATGGGGAATGGGTAGCGATGATCCTTTTAGCCCTGGGATGCCTCTTTCCAAGAGAGGAGGTGACAGTGGGGTAGGATTTACAGTGGAGAGGCTTCATTCACTCTAGATGCTACTTTTTATAGAGTGGGAAAGGACAGAGGCAGGGCTAAAGAGAAAGGATGCCTTTGAATTTCAAAAGAAGGACAATGAATTGGTGAAGCTAAGCTTACCACTGAGAAATTCCTTTCAGTGGGTGGAAAAGGGAAGTGTATATGATGTTTAGAAAAAGGAATTGCTTCTATTTTTAGGCCAATGAAGTTTGGGAGTAGCCAGGCTTTGGTAAGTAAAGAGAAGAGAAAAGCAGGGAAGACCCCTTTAAGCAATTATGACTGTGTGAAGGTGGATCTAGAAGCAGTTCCCCCTGCTCTGGGACAGCTCTCACGAATTGTTGTTGTTGTTTTTTTTAAATTCCAGTGACTGATTTTTATTATTGCTCATTAGTCAATATGTAAATTTAGGAACATAATTACATATAACAAAAAAAGACTGTAGTGATTACAGGAGTCATTGGCATATTGTAAAAAAATAAATACTGTGTTTTACCTGAGACAGCAGCACACAGATGAATTCTTAAAGCATCTGGGTAGACTAGATGCTTGACACACAGAACCTAAGAACCTGAATATGCCATCTGTTCTCATACCAAGTGGTTTACAGTTTTATCATTTGACTAAGAAGATAAATTTTATTCAGTGTGATGTAACATTACTGATAACTTCAAGTAGGGTTAGATTCTTGTCAAGACAACCTCAGTTGCATCTGGTACTTTCATTTTCCCCAATCCACAGGCATTTTCAGGACAGGCCATGACTTCCACATGGTGATGTGGATACTTTCTTGAGTTTCTGCACTGAATTCTGAATGTTTCAAAATCCATATGCCAATGCAAAGTAGATCTATACCAAATTTTCTAGTGTCACTCTTTGGAAATCATTGTTTTTCATGGGTTTGCAGGTGATTTCATCCACTTGGATTTCAAAGAGTTCTTGGGCAGCATATCAGAATATGTGCTCTAAATTATGACCAGAACCACCTCCTTGGTGGTCAAGAAGATCCTCTCCAGAAACACAGCTAAACTCTACATCCAAATGGACTAAATTCACATCTGACGAAGAGACTCCCTCTTGTTCCAACAACTTAATATTTCCCCGTGGTAAATACACAGTTTACATCTATAGTTTGGTACCCTTTGTTAAAAAAGTCTGGTGTTGATGCTTCTAATTTTTTGTCATAGAGGGCATCACTACTACATAGTAGATCTTTTCAGGGGTTAAATGCTGCTCCAGCTAAAGAACTGACCCCTTGAATGGGACCTCTTGGAGCTGGGACAGTTCTATGTCCAATCGCAGAAGGAAGTATCTATAGAAGAACTCTAACCCCTAACCCCCAGATTTTGGGCCCCATTCATTTGAGGGAGTGGGGTGATGGGTGCTTGTGCTCAAGCCCCACCCTGAGATATTGTTTAATGTGCTTATTTTGTGTGATCTCTCTTGTTGTTGTAAAGTTCTCTTGACACTAGTTGCCTAAGATATTGCTTTATAGGCTGATATTTCTGTTATCCCAGTTGACCCACCATCCTTACCTATGTAATGAATATGAAAGATCTTGAGTCTGCATGTAATGGTAATTTAAATGGGAAGATCTTTCTCATTTATTAATAGGCCCACGAGACCTGTCTGGGTCACATGGAAGCCTGAATCATGTCAGTCTGAGTCACAAGGAACACTGTGGTGGGAGGAACTGCTGAAATGCATGGAAGAGGAAAAGTGGAATGTAAAGAGGCTGAACTAGAGCAGAGCTGAGAGGAAATTTGGTCAGAGAGCATTCAGAGCTAGGAAGGATCAGGCAAGCAGGCAACTGACTAGTATGAGTGAAAAAGTTTATTTGTGATTTTGAGAGCCTGCTTGTGATTTGTCTAATGGAGGTGGCTTACGGGAAGCTTAGTGGGGGAAAGTTTGAGGATGGTGTTGTTCCCTGCATTGTTATTGTGTATATATTTTTGTTACTAGATTAAATTTGACTTTCTGGTGTCTGAATAAATGTTTTGCTTCTGTCTTCCATGTGGAGAGTATGTTATCTTTCCCAATTCACATTTGCTCTAGGATATTCAGGGCCATTGTAGACATTGTGAATATCACATTGGCCCTACATGTGACTCAAACAGGACATAACTATCAGCAGTTTTGATCAAGCTTTAGTGTCAATTACAAGTATTTATTTAGTGATGGAATGGTCTTTGAAGACCATCAAATCTAGTCACACTATATTACAGATCAGAAAACTGAGGTACACATTAGTTAAACAATTTATCAAGGGTCACACAACCAGTAAGTCAGCGGCAAGATGAAGGCTCTTCTCAACTAAGACATGTATTATTGTAAAGAAAAGAAACTCTTTAGATGTGGAGTGAGCTAAGGGGTCAGGTCATCCTCCTTTTAGCTCCCAGGTTGACTGTTAATTAACATGGTAAAGCCTCAGCAACTGATAGCTTCTCCACCCAAACTTTTGGAAAAATGTAAAGTGGTAAATGGTACCATGGACTGGGCTGTGTATACACACACACACACACACACATACATGTATATTTTCTTTTCTTTACCACTTTTCTTGCGGGGGTAGGTGCAAGACTGGATGGAATTTGAACAGAACTTGGTCCCTTGGCTTTTATCATTCTGCATCTTATAGAAAGTCCTTTAGCAGTAGGCTAATATTAATGATTTAGAAAGAGCAAAAATAAAGTATTCACAGGGTTTCTCAACTCAGAATTGGACTTCCTTAGTTGAAATTATGGATGCTATTTAGATGGTTGATGATTTAAACAAAATAACCTGAATGAGTATGTGAAATTTTCCCTGGAGTCATTTAGGTACTAAAGCAGACTTCAAATGACAATTTACAATTAAGATGCATTTAGTGACTTTTAAAGTAATTAATTATATGAATCCTCCTCTCCACTCCTTCTGAAAAATAGTATTTTCAGAAGATCTATTATACATATTTATTTTGTGAAGAAATTTGTTCCATCTCCTCCTTCTAGATGCCTTCTCTTCCTGGATTATCATGAAATGCTCTCTCCTGTTTCTGTTCAGATCTCTGTTCTTCTCCTCCCCTAGTTTGCTTTCCCTTCACACTTCTTTCTCAACCTCTTTTTGTGAATCAAACTCATCTTTTTAAGGAATATGTCCCACGGTTCTCTCCTCTTCTTTCTTTACATTTCCTTCTCAATTATTTCATCAGCACCTAATATTAAACTATTACCTTTATTTGGATGACTCCTAGATTTACATTTCTAACCAGTGGCTGTGGGCACCTCACCAACTAATTTTTGAGTATTTCTGTTTGGATGTCTTAGGCAAACAAAGCCCCAAACACTTCCATCTTCCTAACTTCTCTATTTCCATTGAAGTCATCATGTTTTATTCAGTCAGGATCACAACCTCGGTGTCATCCTTGAGTTTGATCTTTTCCTCACTTCCAATAAGTTGCAAAGTCTGGTCTGTTTTATATCCAAAATATAGCTCTATCCTTTATCTATCCTTTTCTCCCTCTTTATTCCACTCACACGCTCATCACCAAAAAGAGTTCCTAATTACCTCCCCTCAGCATGACTAAATTGATCTTCTGGCCTTAAATCTCTCCCTTATATAATCCATCCTTCCCAGTCTATTAGAAACCTCAATCTACCTCCTCACTCTTACTGAACATTATTGTCCTTCACTTGATCAATTTTTAAGTCCAATCAGACTGTTTATTATTTTCCAAACATGGCTGCATCTCTTGTCCCATTGCCTTTCCCCAGGTTGTTTCCTGTGCTTTCTCATTTTCACCTTAGAGTTGCTTGGATTACTTCAAGACTTTGAAGAAAAGCTATTTTCTCCATGGATTGTTTCCTGATCCCCTCAGTTACTAGTGCCCTCCTCCTCAAATGATTTTGTATATAGTTTGCTTTTTTTATTTTCTACGTCCATATGGTTTCTCTCCAATAGAATATCAATTCCTTGACAGTAGAAATTGTTTCATTTTCTGTCCCCAGAAGCTAAAATTGTGACTGGCATATATTAAGAATTTAGGAACTAGGAAATACACACACACAAATATTTAAATTATAATAATAATAAAATAATGATAGCTAACATTTATACAATGCCAACTATGTATGATGCATTGTGCTAAGTACTTTACAAATGTTACCTCATTTTATTCTCACATAAATCCTGGGATCATCCCTTGTTTACAGATGAGGAACTGAGGAAAACCATAGTTCAGTGACTTATTCAGGGTCACATAGCTAATAAATATCTGAGGCCAAATTTGAACGCAGGTCTCCTCACCTCCTAGCCTATCCACTACGTCAACTAGCTGCCCATTGATACGTGCTAGAACTGTGACTTCATTGGCATAGTAAACTCTCAGGTCATAAAACTCCCTCTACCAATGCAGATCAGCACCTGCTCTGAAATATATAGCCTCAAAGTGTTGCCAGGATCAGAGCAGTCAAACATAAGACTTGGCACATGACTATAATTCTCCCAGTGTTTTACAGGTCAATTCTAAGAACTCTTTAATCACCCACAAAAGACCTAATGGGCTGGCAAGCAGAAAGATCAACAAGTTAAAGTTGTCAGCTATTGTGCAAAATTCCAATTTATAACTCGAAAGATACTACAAATAAGAATTAAAAGTACAGCAGGAAGAGGCTGCTGGTAGCCTAGTGAGGAAAAAAAATAGGAAATCTAGACTAGGGAGGCAGTCTTCTATGTTCTTCAGTCAGATCTGACACATAGTGACCCAATTTGAACTTTTCTTGGCAGAGATACTTCAGTGGTTTACCTTTTTCACCTCCAGCTCCCTTTACAGATGAGAAAATTAAGGCAGACAGGCTTAAGTGACTTATCTAGAGTCATACAGCAATTAAGTGTCTTAGGTCAGATTTGAACTCTGATTCAGAGACACTCTAACTTTTCACTCCAGCCTACAGTAATCTATCATCTCAGGGAAAAAAAGTGCAAAGCTACTCCCTTACAAACAAAACACAAACTACACAGCCAGGTTTATTGCACTGGGGAAATTGCACTGGTCAGTCCATCTTGGACTCCTCCCTAATCTGGGTCTTCAAAAATAACACCCAGTATATTTGTAACTACTGTAGACAAATGAAATCCTAGAAAAAAAACGTGTCATGTCACCCTTCTTCACTAAAGGTAAACTAGGTTTACTAACATTTCCAGGCAAACCATGCATTAAGACACACTGTTTGTGTTAAGAACACTACTATGTTTGCTCTAATTTTGATTGGGCTAGTTTTTCACTTGGTCAATGAACAATGAAATAGTTTCTTGGTTGGTGGACTTGGCCAAGCATTTTGTTCCTTAAGGTTGGTTCCTCACTAGATTTGATCACCATGGCTATTTGTTTCAGTTGGGGAAGCTTCAGATGATAGCTTTTGTACTTCCTTTTCCATTTGGCCAATTTTCCTTTTTGAGGAGTTGTTTTCTTCGGTGCACTTTTCCTCCCCATTTTGTCAGTTGCATTTTTAAAGGAATTTTTCAATTTTTTCCTTCTACTTCTCTAATTTGACTTTCAGAATCCTTCTTGACCTCTTGAAAGAAGGCTTTTATGAACTTGAAACTAGTTCATATTCCCCTTTGACGTTTCAGATATGCGTATACTGGCAATACAGTTCTCTTTTGAGTTCGTGTTTCTGTCTTCCCTGTTCCCATAATATCTTTGATTTTCTATGTTGTTTCTTCCTCATTGTGCTTGCCTTTTCCTGGTTTTTAAAGTTTATGTCTGCTTCTGGGGCACAGGGGGCACTGTCCCATATTTCTTATGCTGGGGACTAGGGATTTGGGTACTGGCTTTGTGTGCTGGGATCTCAGATCCAAGTAGTTGGAGGCTCTGGTTTACCTGGTGCTGAGCTAGAGCTAGTGGTGTTGGTTGGTGTGTGCAGATGCCAGGTGGGGTTTTGTTTCATTTTCCCAAGGTCATGCTGAAGCTTGTGGGTTGATGTGTAGGGGTGGGAATGGTCTGCTCAGTAGAGGTTGCCTCCTGACTGGGGGCTGCATTAGATTATGGGTAGGCTCAACCATGGTGGACACCCATCTGCCACACAAGTGGTAGTTCTTCATACTGATGTCTGCAGGTTCTCCATGCTGATGTCCACCAGTTATCCTGTCTTGATGAAGGAATGAAGGGGTCCTGGTGTCCTTGCTTACCTGCTTCACCACCATCAGAATCTCCTTCTGGTTTGCTTAAGTGAGCTTACCACTGGCTTGCTGGTATGCCTCTTGTCCTTTACTGGTCCCCTGCAGTCACAGTGAGAGGAACCTTTATCATTAATCTCCCTAGTCGCACAAGCTAAAAAACCTGCTGCACCTCGTCTTTCTGCTGACCGCACTCTTCCAGGATTTTTCCTGGGGTTGTATTGTATGCACTTTTCAAGGTCAGTAGGGGAGAATGAGAGAAACTTACTGATTCGTCTGCCATCTTGTCTCCCAAAAGTTCCCTAATGATAACTCTTGCAAACTTTTGAATGTTTCAAGTAATAACATGGACTGTTTCTTCTGTTCATTTTACTTTTTTCAGGGAAAAGAAAGACAATGGAAGCAGAGATACCATGCATTGATATATACATGGCAACTAGATGATACATAGGGCCCCTCTCCAATCTAGTCCCAAAGCAGTTCTTACCTCATGAGAAATAGAAAGATGGAGACAGAGAATAGGGGAGAGAGAGAGACAGAGAGAGAGAGAGAGACAGAGAGAGAGAGACAGAGAGAGAGAGAGAGAGAGAGAGAGAGACAGAGAGACAGAGAGAAAGAGACAGAGAGACAGAGACAGAGATAGAGATAGGGAGAGATACAGAGAAGAGAGATAGAAAGAAAATTCATCAGAATTAGAATTTATTAAAAGACTTTTTTGTAACTTCACAGTGAATCAACAGGAACAAGTCAGAGAATAACTGTGCATTCTATGAAGTTGAGAAGGAAAAGGTGTTTCCATCATGCATTTCCAAGAGCAGGATCATTAAGCTGCCCATTAAATAGACAGCAATGGATCAATCATTGACCAGTTCTCTGTTGAATCTAAAAGGTGGAGAAGCTGTCCTCAAAAATTAACTGATTCAGAAAACTAGAGATTGAGCATTTGTCATGGCTTCTAGGTCACCTGAGGTATCCATAATCCAGTAAACAAAGAATTGTTAACGTTAGATTTGATGGTTCTCATTCTGCCTTGAGAGAACACCTGTTTGTCCAGATGCATTTCTGCAGGCAAGGGGCACTGGGTAGACCAGATTTAGAACATTACCCTTTTATATTTTATTAATTTATTATTCAATTAAAAATCATTTGATTTTTCTCACGTGCATTTCCTCCAATTGGAAAAAAGAACAAATGAAATACAAGCAAACAATACACAACATCAAGCTAAATAAACTTCCATATTGCTATATCAAAAAATGTGTTTCTATTTCCACATAGTAACTCATTACCACCCTGCAAGAGGTGGATAGAATTTTTCATTGGTTCTTTACAATATTGGTCATTGCATTGATTAGAGTTCTTAAGGCTTTCAAAAAATTCATTTTTATAATGCTGAAATTTTAGTATAAGTTGTCTTCCTGTATATGTCCATTTTATTCGGCAGCAGTTCATATAAGTTTTCAGGGGCTTCTAAAAAAAGCCATCTACAAAATGTTTATGTATAAATGTGTATACGTAATCACATACATATATACATAATATATACACACCCATGATATATATATATGTATATATGTATGTCTTTATGTATACACAGATATATATACACATGTACACATCTATTATATATGTGATATACATATATGTATATATGTACATATATAACTTGTGTGTGTGCTTTTCTGTATGGTGAAAAAACTGGAAACTTAGGGAGTAGCCATCAATTGGTGTTCTTCTGAACAAATTGTTACATCAATCAACATTTTATCTTTGATTAATATTTTTCTTTGCTGCTGTCAAGTAAACTTTTTGTTTTGTTAAATGTTAGATGATCTGTGAGTGTCTTATTTTGTTCCAGTCCTAAGCCTAAAGGACTACACCCACATGAGACAATACTGTCCTACAACAGAAGCAAATGGCAATTCATATTTTCCTGAGTGCATTCCCCCCACACAAAACTCCCCCCACCATTACCCATTACTGATACGTGAGAAAGTACTCTGACAATTAATAGGACAACTGACCTATTTTCAATAGCCAAAGGAACAAAGGAAGATATAGTTTTCTATTTCCTTATCATGAGAAATCAACCAGGTTCTAGGGAATCTGTAATACTCCTGTTTTTCATTCTATTTTCTTGCAATTATCTATTTCAATAGAACCACTTACCACTGAGGCATTATTCCTTTCTCACTTTTTCTGTCCAATTTTAGAATGTGACTTCGGTGAGCTTGAGTCTACCATCTACTATATCCCAGATGGGATCTTTCTTAGTGTCCCTATGCAATGCCAAGATAGATTGATGGACAGACTTGTCCTTCAATATAAGGTTTATAACTTCTTGATCCCTTTATGAGGTGGCAATTGAATCTCCTATCTAATAATGATTCTTCTCTTCTAAAAGTGATCCCATTGCTTACCATGGCTATCATTTTCAGGTCATTAAAGACAGAGTTGGTGTTTGTCACTATACACCACTCTAAATCACTGCTAATAATTCCTAAATATTCATTGAAGCCTCAATTAGAAGAGAAAATATAGCCCATAATAGTCTCTGATAGTGCAAGGCAAATGCTTCCTTTGAAACATCTCTATTCTCTCAGTCAATACAACTGCTAAAGAATGGAGTTTTGACTAAGATTTCTCTGAAACTGACTTCATTGTCATATTCAAATTTCCAGGTATAACTTGCTGGCCTGAAAACCAAGCAAAGCTGGATTCAGTTCCTACTTCTGACATGTTGGCTTTATAACATTATATAAGTCACTCAGTTTTACAGTGCTGTAGGCAACCCTCTAAGACTATATAAGTTGTACAGAAGATACTGATCTACAGTACAGGAAGTTTCCTTATCTTAGAATTCCCTACACCAAAACTCACAATTCCAGTCTCTACTTATGTCTAACTACCTCTATCACTCTTCATGATTGTATTTCCCCAGCTTTGCTCCACTATTTTCAGTGACTGTCTCCAGTCTCCACCAGGACAAAAACAATTGACATGGAACTCCCTGCCCCAAGGCTTTTATGTATACCAACATTACTTGTGACAGGTACTGAAACAGGAATTAGTCAATGCTATGTTCTTACATAAATATACTTGTGTCCTAGTACACACATGACTTCCTCTTGTCCAGAACTGTCTGGCTTAGTTGCCTTGGGCTGCCGGGTTCTCTTACCTATTCCAGATCTTCGGTGACCAGCCAGATAAACATATGAGAGAAGAGACTGCCAGACTGAAGCAGAGGCGTAAGCTTTATTCCGGATGCCAGCTACATGTCAGCACAGGATGAGTTCTCCCCATTAAGCCCCCTTCTCCTTCCGGAGGAGAGAGGAACCCAACCCTCAGGCTTTCCTGTCCCCATTTAAGTTCTCCCAGCTGCATAGTTCACTCATGAACACCATGCATGCTCTCAGCCCCTTAGCCAATTAACCACAGGTGTGCTCAGATCACAGACCAATCTCAAGGGTGGATGCTCTCCCCAGCAAATTTCCACTGAGAAGAGGTGGAAAAACAAGATAGCTTGTGTTTCACTCCTCAATTCCCGCGGGGGGGTGGGGTGGGAAGGGGGTTCGTGAGAGCTCTGCGGTTTACAAGCCCTCACCTTTACTTGACCCGAGACTGTTCATGCGAAAACCGAGCTTACACTCCAACACAGAACTACTTCCAGAGAGTATTGTCTTATATTACTGAATTTTCTAGTCAAAAATAGCAATAATAGTTTCGAAGAAAAAAAAAATCCAAACTCTGCTCACTGCCATGAACTGTAGTGCAAAATGAAATACAAAACCATTTCCTCTATTAGTGATTGGAGGGGAAGGATTCAGATGATACTCCATTTCCTAAGATACATGACATAAAAGCAGCTGAGAGCTTTCCTGAGGTCATGTGTTTTATTGTAGATAGTGGATTTTAGGTTTCATTGATACAGAAAAAATCCATGTAGGAAATAACTCATAAGTATAATATGGCAATATAAAGAAATCTTTTCTTGCTGCAATGCTTTCCATGCTATTTAGTTCCTGTATTCTCTACAGCCCTAATATCTGATTGGCAGCTGATATCCCATCCTATAAGCTTATATGGAGAGGGAAGAGAAGATCACAAAAAAAAAGAATGTCTGAAGTGGTTAGCCTAATATCCCTGTAGGCCAGTGAATTCTCTGTTGTATGAATACTGTTTTGACTTGGAAGAGTCTGTAGTAGTCATTTAAATGGAAAGATCTTTCTATTTCATTAATTGGTCTATATGATCTACTTAAATCACCTGGAAGTTTAAGTTACATATGGTGGAAGGAGATTGCTGAACAAGTAGAAAAGGAAGGGTTGAGCAGGACCAGGAAAAAGTAAGTGAACAGGGTCAGGTCAGAGGGGAAAGAACAGAGGTCAACCAACACAGCAAAGCTCAGGTTTCTGACAGTTTATAGTGAAAAGGCCCTGGATGGGGAGGAAGGGAGGTGTGGGAATGGTTTTTTCCCTGCTGTGATCATGTTTATTAACTTCTTGGTCACCATGACAGATTTTGCTTTCTGGTTCTGAGATTTCAATTTCTGGTGTCTAAATAAATGTTTTTCTTCTCCCTTCTATATATAGACTTTTATATTTTGCAGTTGAGAACTACACTGGCATGTTCATAATCACCACCAGTGCTGTGAATATTGCCATAGTGATACAGAGCTCTACCATGGTGAACTGGGTGAGACAACCATCCACTCCTAAAAAAAAAAAAATCCCTTTTAATATTTGGGGTTGGTTGTCAGAAAAAAATATTTAAGTAATATGTAACAGAAACAATCATATTTATCTTTTGCTTGTGTAGTGCTTTAATTAGTCATTTCCTGTGTAAGATGTTAGACTAACAAGAATGACATGACAGGAAACAAGTCAAAGAGCTAATTAATGTAGTTCTGACTTTTTAAAGAAGTAAGATGTATCACTAAAATGGAGTTAAGGTGTTGACATGGAGAAGTTGTAAAGTCATTAAGATAAGAGGCCATTTTAGATAAAATGTCTGCCAGAGGGCAATGTCTATATACATGTCCCTTGTGCCAACTTATAGGAAATGCAATATTAAATAGCCAGTAAAATCACTGTATCATGTACTGTAGTTCTAGAATTATGTTTCTAATTCTTCAATCAGTGAATCTCTGCACAGGGAGATTTTCTGACCTGTGGGACAAACTTCACACTTGACAAGATCTTGTCAACTAGGGTCAGAATTTGACAACATATAATGACTGAAAATTCCACGTGAGAATTCAGCAGAGAAGCAATAGGTAACTCTCAAAAATAAACTTTTAGACATAAGGAGATATTTCTAAGGAGGAAGAAAAGAGAGTGTTGTCTAAAACTGACTTCATGGAATTAATTTTAGAACATAGATTTTTAAAGATTTTATTTGTTCTGAGTTTTCTACAATCACTTCCATATAGCTTAGATTTTCCCCCTCCCTCTTCCTCCTTTCCCCATCCCTCTGCACTCCCTCCCCAAGATGACGTGCAATCTTATATAGGTTCTACCCACACATTCTTATTAAATATATTTTCACCTTAGTCATGTTGCATAGAATTAACATGAATGGGAGAAACCATAAAACAAAACAAAAGAAAATGTAACACAAGAAAAAATGGTCTGCTTCATTCTGTGATGCAATTCCATAGCTTTTTCTATGGATGCAGAAGACATTTTGCTTCAAGAGTCCTTTGGGAATGTTTTAGATCCATGCATTGCTATGAAGGAGTAAGTCTACCAGAAAAATTCCTTGCACACTGTGGTTGTTGCTGTGTGCAAAGTTCTCCTGGTTCTGTTCCTTTCACTCAGCTTCAGTTCATATAAATCATTCCAGGCCTCTCTGAAGTCTTCCTGTTCATCATTTCTTATAGCACAATAGTATTCCATTGCATTCATGTGCCACAACTTGTTCAGTCATTCTTCAATTCATGAGAATCCCCTTGATTGCCATTTTAGGGCCACCACAAAGAGAGCTTCTATATTTTTGTACATTTGAGACCCTTTCCCATTTTTATGATCTATTTGGGATAAGTACTAGAAATAGCATTGGTAAGTCAAAGAGTATGTACTTTTTTGCAGCCCTTTGAGGGCTTTGAGTAGAACTTAGATTTTTAAAAGACATACAGAAGGTCTAACAACATAAGGTTTAAATACCTAATGCAAAATACGGTATTGTCCTTGAGAACTACTCTCAGGATAGATAAAGTTCAAAATGAGTTGGGGCTATTGTGGAATGCCAAAAATTACAAGATCAGCTGTTTTTATTGTTATGTTGTTGGAAAGAGGAAGATAAATGAAGGATAGTAATTTTAAAGCCCAGATAAGTAAGAAAACACTAATCCAGGACCGACTGGCTCTCCTTAAGTTTTAATAAGCATGATAAGTCTAAGAATACTAAATGGACTGGTAAATATGATTAGTAAATCACTTTGAAAAATGAAAGTATAGAGTATAATGAGCAAACTGTATGTCAGTTTACTTGACTTTGATTCCTGGTAAAATTCCAGGATACAAAATTAAATGATACTTAATGAATAATCAGAAAATGAAGTAATTATCATAAAAGGACATCATGACTTTATTAGAGGTTACGTCAGTCTAACATTATTTCCTTCGTAAACAGTGTTACTAGATTGATAAGTGTAACAATGCTATAGATACTGTAGCAGACGGCCTGCATCCCTACATGGCTCAGTGATGTGGTGCAGAGGAAAGACACAGGAGGCAGGAGAAGAAAGACCAACTCTGTTTATTGATCTGAGGGTCCGGCATTTATAGACAGAAACTGCAAACTTATATGACATTCTGCCTGTCTCCTGCCCTAGTGATTAAATCAGTCTTATAAGACTGATTAAATCAGACTGGGAGTCTATAGGGCATCTATTTTCCATATATCCCTTGTTTTATGTAATTCTCAGCAACATTTGCGGGGCATAGAGAGCCATTCCAGATGATAATGAGCACAGTCTCAAAGAACAGTTTACCTGAAGGTCTATCCTGATCTTGTCAACCACACTCCACCCTGGCCCTCAAAAAGATACATCTTATGTAGATTTTTACCAAAATGGAAAACGACATTAATTTGAATAAGGTCAATTCATAGGCTTCAGTTACACTAATTAAAACCAGGTGTGGGCCCAGGGAGAGAAGAACCTATTCTTCTCTGTGAATCATGAAGAATTGTCTTTACATTTTGTTTACCATTTTCATTCTAGTTACATAATGCTAAATCAAGTCCTCGGTCATCATTTTTTCTGCATTCTCAACAATGGATCCAAAGATCAGTGAAACTTTCCTTTTCCATAGGACAAGATAAGATGTTCCTACCATTCCAAACAACTGTTGTTGTCAGTTATAATTATGGTAGTGTCAAAAATTCCTAAGCAGGCAGACTCTTTGCACTCTCCTAAGATTAGGGGGAAACCTATAAATTTATTAATAATAAGAATGGCATTTAAAAGTAGAGGTGAAGAGTTGGGATGGGAGCAAATGGAATTCTGTCCAATTCTATTCAGCAGTTATACTGAAAATCAATCTGGGATGTACAGAATGATAAATTACAGCATGAAATGATATCAATATCATCAGATTTATGTAAGACCAAAAGAGATAGTGGGACAGCTATGTAGCAGGTAGCTGTGACAGGTAATCAGATATCTTATTTTCTATGCTATTACTCACATAACATAATAAGGGTCAGAGAACTGACTGTCATCCTAGAATTTTTAGTTTCAGACAGACAAATAGTATCTCTCAGCCCTGAGAGCAATCTATGATTCTTGAGATTCTTCACAATCTCACAAGGCAGAAGGCAAAGAGCAGTAATGTTCAGGGATTCTTAACTGAACATACACTGCCTGAGAGAGAGTTACTAGTATTAAGGGGTGGCAACTTCAAGAGCTGAACAGAAGCAGGAATTGTGGCCAGGCTCTCCAATCCCATATAGAAGGTTTTGAGCTGATACAAAAAAAAAAAAAAAAATCAGGAGCATAAAGACAATAGGCAAGTAAAAACTAAAACTGAAAAGAGAGATTAAAAAGAGAACCCAATAGGAGGGCTAAGTTTTAGTAGAGAAGGAAGAAATTGAGGAAGACTACAAGCTTTCAGCTGTATTCATCTCTACTGAGGTGAATATATATACATACACACACAGAAACACACACACACACATATATGTACGTATGTATGTACGTATATTTGTGTGTGTATTCATGTATTCACCTGGACTGAGGGTAAAACGAAAGGATCTACTCTTTCATTGACTTTCCTTCCCTGTGGCTATGTCGTAATAGGAACGGTAATGTATTCTAAATTACCTTACCTAAACATTCTTGGTAAACGTATTTTTTGCCTCCAATATTAAGTGGCAAGAGGAAATCTAAAGATAAATATGGATTTAAATTATTTCAGGGAGGAAAACCTCTGCCTAAATACTAGAAATTTTCTTAACTAGGGGAGGTAAGTCATTATGATTATGATCTTAATTATTTCTTTGATATAGATTCATATAGAAGCAAAGGGGACCACATATATTGAGGGGCCATCATATCATCTTATGCCAAAACTTTACTAATTGTTATTAGTAACAGTAATAGGTACTGTAGCTTTGGGTGTGACTGATTAAATCTCCTTAAATCTGTAGAGATCAATGGGGTAAGCATTGTTTTTTTTTAATATAAATTTATTTATTTAGTTTTTTACATTCATTTTCACAAAATTTTAGGTTCCAAATTTTCTCCCTTTTCTCCCCTCCCCTGTCCAATACACCGAGCATTCTAATAGTCCCTATCACCAATCTGCCCTCTCTCCTATAATCCCTCCCTTCCCTTGTCCCCATCTTCTCTTTTGTCTTGTAGGGCCAGATAACTTTCTATCCCCCATTACCTGTATTTCTTATTTCCTAGGAGCAAGAACAATACACAACTGTTGTTCCTAAAATTTTGAGTTCCAAATTCTCCCCATGCCTCCCTCCCCACCCATTCCCTTTGGGCAGGCAGGCAATTCAATATAGGCCATATCTGTGTAGTTTTGCAAATGACTTGGATAATAGTCGTGTTGTGTAAGACTAACTCTATTTCCCTCCATCCTATCCTGCTTCCCATTGTTTCTATTCTGTCTTTTGATCCTGTCCTTCCCCGAGTGTTGACTTCAAATTGCTCCCTCCTCCCATTGCCCTCCCTTCCATCATCCCCCACTTTGCTTATCTCCTTCTCCCCCACTTTCCTGTATTATAAGATAGGTTTTCATACCAAAATGAGTGTTCATTTTATTCATTCCTTTAGTCGAATGTGATCAGAGTAAACTTCATGTTTTTTTCTCAGCTCTCCTCTTTTTCCCTCCACTAAAAAGTCTCCTGTTTGCCTCTTCTATGAGAAATAATTTACCTCATTCCATTTCACCCTCTCTCCTCCCACTACATTTCTCTCTCACCATTTACCTTAATTTTTTTAAGATATGGTCCCATCCTATTCAATTCACTCTGTGCTCTCTGTCTCTGTGTGTGCATGCATGTGTATACATGTGTGTGAGTGTGCATGTGTATGTGTGTGTAATCCCACCAACTACCCAGATACTGAAAAGTTTCAAGAGTTACAAATATTGTCTTTCCATGTAGGAATGTAAATAGTTCACCTTTGGTAAGTCCCTTATGACTTCTCTTTGCTGTTTACTTTTTCGTGCTTCTTCTCATTCTTGTGTTTTTCAGCCCTGGTCTTTTCATGAAGAATGCTTGAAAGTCTTCTATTTCATGGAAAGACCATATTTTTCCCTGAAGTATTATACTCATTTTTGCTGGGTAGGTGATTCTTGGTTTTAATCCTAGTTCCTTTCACTTCTGGAATGTCCTATTCTATGCCCTTTGATCCCTTAATGTAGAAGCTGCTAGATCTTGTGTTATCCTGACTGTATTTCCACAAAACTGGAATTGTTTCTTTTTAACTGCTTGCAATATTTTTTCCTTGACCTGGGAATTCTGGAATTTGGCCACAATATTCCTAGGAGTTTCTTGTTTTGGATCTCTTTCAGGCAGTGATCGATGGATTTCTTGAATACTTATTTTGCCCTCTGGTTCTAGAGTGTCAGGTAAGTTTTCCTTGATGATTTCATGAAAGATGATGTCTAGGCTCTTTTTTTTTTTGATCATGGCTTTCAGGTAGTCCCATAATTTTTAAATTGTGTCTCCTGGATCTATTTTCCAAGTCAGTTGTTTTTCCAATGAGATATATCACATTATCTTTCATTTTTTCATTCTTTTGGTTTTGTTTTGTGATTTCTTGGTTTCTCAGAAAGTCATTAGCCTCCATCTTTTCCATTCTAATTTTGAGAGAACTATTTTCTTCAGTGAGTTTTTGAACCTCTTTTTCCATTTGGCTAATTCTGCTTTTGAAAGCCTTCTTCTCCTCATTGGGTTTTTTAACCTCTTTTGCCAATTGAGTGAGCCGTTTTTCAAGGTGTTATTTTCTTCAGCATTTTTTTGGGGTCTCCTTTAGCAAGGTATTGACCTGTTTTTTATGCATTTCTTGCATCTCTCTCATTTCTCTTCGAAGTTTTTCCTCCACCTTTCTAACTGGATTTTCACAATCCTTCTTGAGCTCTTCCATGGCCTGAGCCCATTGGATATCTATTTTGGATGTTTGGGATACAGAGGCCTTGACTTCTATGTCTTTCCCTGATGGTAAGCATTGTTATTCCTTATCAGAAAGGATGGGAGGAGTATCTGTTCACCAAGAAAGTAACCTTCTATGGTCTTATTTTTTTTCCCTTTTCTGGGCATTTTCCCAGCCAGTTACTTGACTTCTGAGATTCCTCTCCACACCCACCTGACCTCCAGTTCCTCCCAGCTAGTGCTTGGGGTCCGAGATTCAAATGCTGCTCCCCAGCCTCAGGGCTTTCAACGGTGGGCATGGCTGATATTCAGGGTAATATTAAATTCAGGTTCTCAGGTGGGGGCAGGGCTGCCTCCCAGACTCAGTTCCCTCAGGGCCTTTATGCGGAGACCTTCAGTAATGGACCCGCCTTCCTTCCTGCCCCAGGAGCCTCTGGCCGCTGCTGCCTCTGCTGATGCTTCCCGAGGTGGCCTGAGCTATGACGACACCCTGCTCCCCTCCCAACTAGCCCAGAATGCTCTCTCACTGACCTGTAGTGCCTGTGGGCAGAGGGACCTTCACAGCCACCGGAGATTCCATCCCTGAAACCCGCTTGGATCTGCTACTCTCTGTGCTGCAGGGCCAGGGCAAGACTGGGCTCCTCTGGGTCCGGTTCACCACGGACCCTTGGTGTCAGTTTTTCAGGGCCCTCTGGAACAGAAATCTCCTCCACTCTATTGCCATGCAGCTTCCACTGCTCCAGAACCTGTTGGGAGTTCCTTTTTACAGGTAATTTATGTGCTGTGGGTCCTGAGCTAGCATGTGAAACTTTCTACTCTGCCATCTTGGCTCCTCCCCCACTATGTAGGGTAAGCATTGTTAACAAAAATACCCTTGAGCCAAACCCCACCCCCACTCCCACCCCACCCTCCATGTCCAAAGATGACCTGGCATGAGTTCAATAACTTATTATAAAAGAGTCAGAGTAGAACTTGCACAAGTGGCTTTGGCTTTTCTCCCAAGCATGGTGTCAGGATCTGGTGCTTCAGTTGCATCCCTGGAACAAGATGGTGAAGGTTGTAGTCAACCGATTTGGCCATATTGGGAGCCTGGTGACCAGGGCTCCATTCACTTCAGATGGAATAGACATTTTGGCCATCAATGACCCCTTCATTACCTTAACTACATGGTTTTATATGTTTCAATGACTCCACTCATGGAAAGTTCAAGAGCACTTTCAAGGCTGGGAATGGGAAATTGGTGACCAATGGAAAAGCCATTACCATGTTCCAGGAGCAGGATTCCACCAATATCAAATGGGGAGATGCTGGATCTGAGTATGTTGTAGAGTCCACTTGTGTCTTTACCACCACTGAAAAGGCTGGGGTTCACTTGAAGGCTGGAGTCAAGAGGGTCATTACCTCTGCCATTTCTGTTTATGCTGGGAGTAAACCACGAGAAATATGATAATTCCCTTAAGATTGTCAATAATGCTTTCTTCACTATCAACTACTTGGCACTTTTCGCCAAGGTCATTCATGACAACTTTGGCATTGTAGAAGGATTTATGACTACAGTTCATGCCATTAATGTTACCCAGAAGATGGTAGATCATCCTTCTGGTAGGTTGTGGCATGATGGGCGTGGTGCTGCCCAAAATATCATTCTTGCTTCCACTGGTGATGCTAAGGCTATAGGCAAGGTCATACCGGAACTGAATTGGAAGCTCACAGTCATGGGCTTCTGCATTCACACTCTCAATATATCTGTTGTGGATATGACCAGCCCCCTGGAGAAACCTGTCAAATATGATTATATCAAGAAAGTGGTGAAGTAGACATCAGAGGGACCCTTGAAGACCATCCTGTGCTACACAGAGGACAGGGTTGTATCCTATGGCTTTAATAGCAACACACACTCTTCTACCTTTGATTCTGGTGCTGGTATGGCCTTCAATGACCATTTTGACAAGCTCATTTCTTGGTATGACAATGAGTGTGGTTACTACAACCATGTAGCAGACTTCACGGTCTACATGGCCTCCAAAGAGTAAAGTGGAAAGCCATGAATCTTCATCCCCAGTCACAAAAGGAGTTCTACCATTTGTGAGCCTACATTCCTAAGCTTTGTTCCTATACTGAAGACCCTATGTCTCATTCACATCTTTGTCCCAAAGTACCCCTGCAGTAGGAGGTAGAAGCCTATAATCTTTTTCTTTTTTTTTATTTTTTTATTTTTATTTTTTTAAAATTTATTTATTTATTTAAATGTTTTACATTCATTTTCACAAATTTTTGGGTTCCAAATTTTCTCCCCTTTTATCCCCTCCCCCCACCCCAATACTCCAAGCAATCTAATTTTCCCTATCTCCAATCTGCCCTCTCTTCTGTCATCTCTCCCTTCTCTTGTCTCCATCTTCTCTTTTCTCCTGTAGGGCCAGATGACTTTCTATTCCTCCTTAACTGTATGTCTTCTTTCCTAGTTGCAACAACAATACTAAACAGTTGTTCCTAAAACTTTGAGTTCCAAATTCTCCTCATCCCTCCCTCCCCACCCATTCCCTTTGGGACAGCAGGCAATTCAATATAGGCCATATCTGTGTAGTTTTGCCAATGACCTCCCTGATAGTTGTGTTGTGTAAGACTAACTGGATTACCATCCCTCCTAACCTGCCCCTCATTGTTTCTCTTCTGTCTTTTGATCCTGTCCCTCCCCAAGTGTTGACTTCAAATTGCTCCCTCCTCCCTTTGCCCTCCCTTCCATCATCCCCCCCTTGCAATATCTCTTTCTCCCCCACTTTCTTATACTGTAAGATAGGTTTTCATACTAAAATGAGTGTGCATTTCACTCCTTCGTTTAGTCAAATGTGATGAGGGCAAACTTCTTGTTTTTTTTTTTTTTTCTCAGCTCTCCTCTTTTTCCCTCCACTAAGAAAAACTCCTACCTGCCTCTTAAATGACATATAGTTACCCCCTTCCCTTTCCCTCCCCCTACATTTCTCTCTCACCATTTACCCTAGTTTCTTTTAAGGTATGGTCCCATCCTATTCAGTTCAATCTGTGCTCTCTATCTCTGTATGTGTGTGCATGTGTGTATGTGTGTGCATGCGTGTACATGTGTATGTGTGGTCCCACCAACTACCCAGATACTGAAAAGTTTTAAGAGTTACAAATATTGTCTTTCCATGTAGGAATGTAAACAGTTCACTCATGGTAAGTTCCTTAAGACTTCTCTTTGCTGTTTACTTTTTCATGCTTCTTCTCATTCTTGTGTTTGAAAGTCAAATTTTCTTTTCAGCTCTGGTTTTTTCATCAAAAATGATTGAAAGTCCTCTGTTTCTTTGAAAGACCATATTTTCCCTTGAAGTATTATACTCAGTTTAGCTGGGTTGGTGATTCTTGGTTTGAGTCCTAGTTCCTTTGCCTTCTGGAATATCCTATTCCACGCCCTTCGATCCCTTAATGTAGAAGCTGCTAGATCTTGGGTTATCCTGATTGTATTTCCACAGTACTGGAATTGTTTCTTTCTAGCTGCTTGCAAGATTTTTTCCTTGAGCTGGGAGTTCTGGAATTTGGCCACAATGTTCCTAGGAGTTTCTCTTTTTGGATCTCTTTCAGGTGGTGATCGATGGATTCTTCCAATACTTATTTTGTCCTCTGGTTCTAGAATGTCAGGGCAGTTTTCCTTGATAATTTCATGGAAGATGATGTCTAGGCTCTTTTTTTGATCATGAATTTCAGGTAGACCCATAATTTTTAAATTGTCTCTCCTGGATCTATTTTCCAGGTCAGTTGTTTTTCCCATGAGATATTTCACATTCTCTTCCATTTTTTCGTTCTTTTGGTTTTGTTTGGTGATTTCTTGGTTTCTCATAAAGTCATTAGACTCCATCTGTTCCATTCTAATTTTGAGAGAGCTATTAAATTCAGTGAGCTTTTGAGCCTCTTTTTCCATTTGGCTCATTCTGCTTTTGAAAGCATTCTTCTCCTCATTGGGTTTTTGAACCTCCTTTGCCAATTGGGTGAGCCTATTTTTCAAGGTGTTAATTTCCTCAGCATTTTTTTGGGTCTCCTTTACCAAGGTATTGACCTGTTTTTCATACTTTTGTTGCATCTCTGACATTTCTCTTCCCAGTTTTTCCTCCACCTGTCTAACTTGGTTTTCAAAATCCTTTTTGAGCTCTTCCAGGGCCTGAGCCCACCCACCACCCCCCTGGGGTGTCTGGGGTACTGAGGCCCCGCCCTCCACGTCTTTCCCTGATGGCAAGAATACGTCCTCATCTTCGTCAGATCCGAAGGTCGGGATCATTTGCATTTGTTGGAAAAAACTCTCTAAAGTCTTATTTTTCTTCCCTTTTCTAGCCATTTTCCCAGCCAGTTACTTGACTTCTGAGATTCCTTTCCACCCCCCGCCTGGATCCGCCCAGCTAGTGCTTGGCCTCTGAGATTTAAATGGGCTTTCCTCCTGCCGGCTGTCAATCAGTGAGCTTTAGTTCAGGTGCGGGGTGGGGCCAGGGCTGCCTCCGAGACTGATCCCTCGGGGGCTTTATGCAGAGACTCTCAGGAATGGAGCGGGTGGGGGCGGGGTGTGGGGGGCCCGCCTCCCAAATCCCGCTCCCTTGGGGGCTTTAAGCAGAAGCCTTCAGTAACAGAGCGGGGTGGGGGCAGGGCCGTCTCCCAGGCTCAGCTCCATCCGGTTTTATGCGGGAATCTTCCGTAATGAAGATCCTGCCTGCTGTTGGGGGATTCCTGAGTCTTGGGCCGCTGCCCCGCCTCAGCCGCCGCCCACACCTCTGCCTCCGCGGCTTCCTGCCCCCGTCCCCGCCACCGCCGCTTCCTCCCGAGGGGGCCCGAGTCACGGAGACGCCCCGCTTCCCCTCTCCTTCAGCCCGGCTTTCTTTCTCACTGACCTGTAGCTTCTGTGGGCGGAGGGACTTTCCCGGCTGCTGGAGCTTCCGTCTCTGAAGCCTGCTCGGATCAGCTTCTCTGGGGCCTCGGCCAGGGCAGCGTTGGGGGGTCGGGTTTACTTTCCGGGGCGCGCCGGACCCTGGGGACAGGTCTTCAGGGCTCCCTGGAATGGAAATCTCTTCCACTCTGCTTCTGCACACCTTGTACTCACTCAGAAGCTATGGGGCCTCTTTTTACATTAATTCTATGGGCTTTGGTTTCAGAGCTCGTAAACGTGTGTCCTTCTACTCCGCCATCTTGGCTCCGCCCCCCTAGAAGCCTATAATCTTGTACTGTATGCAATTATCGAAATCCCCACATTCAGTGCAAAAAAAAAGACATTGCACAAATGGAGCAAGAGAAGAGTAGGGGAGAGAAAAGAGGAGGGGAGGGGAGGGAAGGAGGAAAAGGGAGATGAGAAGAAATGGATACATAGAGAAGGAAAGAGGGAAGAAAGGAAGGAAAGGAAAGAAAGAAGAAAAAGACAAAAGATACTGACCATAATTGAACTATTAGCCCAAATCTAATTTTTCATTTAATGACTACTACATGAAATCACTTTTTGTGATTCAGTGATCAACAGGGAATTGTACTACTCGTGGCCTTTAGCAACAAATAACAAGGAATTTTTGATTAAACCATCATAGCCAGTTACAGATCAGGAGGCAAAACTAATATCGCCCTTGCCTTTGATGCTAACTTAGAGCACACCTCATTAATTGCCCTGATATATTTTATGTTAATGGATGCTAAATCATGTAACTATCATAGTCTATTTATTTTAAGTTACAAAGACTTTCATCCTGCTATAGAGGAGCTATCTCTTTTTGATGTATCTGTGTTGTTACAAATGTTTAGAGATTTATTGAAAAAATCTCATTTATCAAGGTCATTAAAGGCTAGAATTTATTCTAGGATTAAAGTGATCATTAAGTAATCATAATCCTTGGGCTGAATATCAAAGACAATGACTCTATGGAGCACTGAAAAATAGTTGCCATTCCTAGAGCTTGTGACTCAGCCTGGGGAAAAGTTAAATAAAAAGACTTTACCGAGAGAAACACACATTCTACTGAAGTCCAAAAACTTCACATAAATTATTTAAGTGTGAAAAATATTGTGTTTTTCCCTTACATTCATTGAAATTTAGGGTGATATGATGAATGAAGAGAAAATAATGTTTTTTGGTTATAAAATGGTAAACCTGAATAAATGATATTTGAAAGGCAGACCAACTTACCCTCACAAAATCAGGATTTTCTCAAGCACGTAAGAAATAATCTCTGCATTCTATAAATAAAGAAATATTTCTATTTCTTCCATAGACATATCCATTACTGAGAATAGGGTACAGAACTGGGGAAGAGGGGCTGTGAGAGAGAGAAGGGAATGA
The DNA here is from genome assembly GCA_023548195.1 of Bettongia penicillata ogilbyi. NCBI lineage: Eukaryota > Metazoa > Chordata > Mammalia > Diprotodontia > Potoroidae > Bettongia > Bettongia penicillata. Next base: position 7,174,450 of record JAJHZJ010000242.1, on the reverse strand, counting down.
CAAAAAAGGAATAATATGTGGATTAAGATTTCTGTGGGGCAATGGCATTGGCAGAGACCCTCTATATTAGCAACTCTATGTTCCTTCAAAGTTTCTTTGCCCTAGTTTTTCCCCAGACTGTTGCTAATACTGTTCAAGGAAGAAATTTGTAGGCTCAAATGCTAAGCATCTTCAGTTCCTTCATCTGATTCTCACATGACATGGTGTCTTCAATCCTTTTTAAACTGCAGGGACTGAACAACTCCAAATGTGGTTTAACAACAGTAAAATACAGAGAAATTGTTAGTTCCTTTCTTTGAATATAACTCACCTTCTCTTTAATTTGGGCCAGGTTCAACATAGAAAAGGGGACATGGGTTCTAGGTATCCAACAGCAGGCATTAGGGACCTCCCATAGTGGGAGAAGTGCGGCTGGGTTTGTAAGGCTGGGACAGTTGGAAGTTGAGGGCTTCAGAAGAGAAGAGTTCTCAAGGAACGAAATTTCCTGATGGATATTAGAGGGACTAAAGAGTAGTGGATTGAAAGGGGAGGACTTTGGTAAGGATGTGGCAGTTGAGGATAAAGATTGCATGTAGGAGGTGAAGCAGGAGTGGGGGAAGAGTGATGATGCCACAGGAAAAGAAGGGGAATTTGGAGGAGAAGGGGAAGTTCGTCAAACCACCCCTCAAGTAGCACAGCAGGGTTATCTAGCATGTCCATGGAATCAGCAGATTTAGGAATTTTCTCCCAAGTTTTGGGGAATTCAAAATTTTTCTCTGAAATCTTGGGGCCAAGTCTGAAGGATGGTCTTTCCAAAAGAAATTTGCTTTTTTCCTTTAACATCAGAGTCTTGAGATAATTCCATAAAACTTTGGACAAAGGGCACTTTCTGTCCCTCCTACAATGACTAAGCATAAGGGCATCCTTGTATACAATGGCCCACAGTCTGACTGACTACCCAGAAGCCAGTGGAACTTCAGATGCCCTTGAGTGTCTGCAAACTCTGGTGGTCTAACAGCCAGGAAGACAGTAGGAGCATTAAAATCTAAGGAAGAGAACACAGAAAAGGGTACTTGCCTCTTATTATGGTGACTAGGAGAAAGAGCAGGATCAGACTCTTATTTGGATCCCTGGTTTCAGTAGCGTTTGGTGAGGTCAGATTCAAGAGAGTAGGTATGAAAGAATTCACTTAGACATTCTCTTTAGACATTGGGAACTTTTATCAACATGAAAACCACACAGACTTGTACTGTGGTAACAAGGCTACATTTGATGTACTTTTTTTTTGCGGGGGTAGGCTTATATGAACTTCTACAAGTTCAGGATGATGATGTGGCTTTGGAGTTTTATGGTGGTTAAACATAAGGAGGAATTTTACGGTGTTTCAAGATAAGGGGAAAAGGACTTTAGGACCTAACCAGGTTATAGAATAAACCCCCTCAGTAGTAGCCTCACAAAGTACTGGAAAGGGATGCTTTCATCCCTTAATATTCTTAACTGTTACATTACTATATGCTGTATCCATATTGCTTTGAAATCCAATTCAATCACCTCCTCCATGACTATCCTAAACTCTCAAGTCACCAAAGGTATTCCCATTTTCAACTTCATGTACCACTATTTGCTTCCTTTTTTAAAACAAATTTATGTATTATTTTTATATTATGGTTATAATGTCTTAGGGAAGGTACTTCTTTTCCCCTATTTGACAGTCAATCTCTTATCTTACCCTCCCATTACCTTCCTCCAGTTTATGTTAGTTTTTCTTAGTCCCTCCTGCCTGGATGCTGACCCTTCCTACATAGTTGTGATCCATTTTGACCGTTAGATCCACAATTCTCTTCCCAACAGTTGTTTGTCTTCTCTTATTGCTAAAGCTAAAATTTATAGTACAACATTGAATGACAGTGGTGATAGTGGATAATTCTTTCTTTATCCCTGATCGTACTGGTAATGTCTCTAGATTATCCTTATTATAGACAATGTTTTTTGATGGTTTGAGATAGATACTACTTATTTTATCCTTTATTTCTGTGCTCTCTAGTGTTTTTAATAGGAATGATTGTTGTATTTTGTCAAAAGCTTTTTTCTGAGTCTATTGAGACCATTATATGGTTTCTGTTAGTTTTGTTGATATGATTTATCATATTAATATTATTGTTACTATTGTTGTTATGATCAGTTGTGCTGGGAGCTGTCCTAATATTTAACCAGTCCAGCATTCCTGGTACAAATGCTACCTGGTCATACTCTATTATTCTCGAGAAAGTTTCTCTGATGTTTTTTACCACTGTTTTATTTAAAAATTTTGCGGTTATTTCATTAGGGAAATTGATGTATTATTATCTTTCTCTGTTTTTTCTCTTCCTGCTTTAGGTGATAGAACCATATTTCTAACATAAAAAGAATTTCGTAGGGCTCCTCCATCTATTTCCCCAAATAGTTTGTAGATTAATGGAATTAATTTTTCTTTAAAAGTTTGATAGAATTCAAGGATAAATCCATCTACACCTGGAGATTTTTTCTTAGGGAGCTCATTGATGTTTTTTTAAATGTCTTTTTCTGAAATTGAGTTATTTAACTATTTTATGGCATTTTGTATTAATCTGTGCTGTTTTTATTTTGTAAATTTTTATCTATTTCACTAAGACTGTCAAATTTATTGGAATACAGTTGGGCAAAGTAATTCCCAATTCTTGTTCTGATTTCCTTGTCATTAGTGGTGAATTCGCCCTTTTCATTTTTGATACTGGTAATTTGAATTTCTTCTTCTTTTTTTAAATCTAGCTAACCAAAGGGTCATCTATTTTATTGCTTTTTTTTCATAAAGCCAGCTCTTAATTTCATTTATTACATCACTAGGTTTCTTAATTTCAATTTTATTAATATCTCTTTTGGTTTTCAGTATTTCTAATTTGGTACTTATTTATGTGTTTTTAATTTGTTCTTTTTCTAGCTATTCTGATTGCATGCTCAATTCATTGATCTGGTCTTTATCTATTTTATTCATGGAAGCATATAAAACATCCCCTAGAGACCAATTTCACTGCATTGCAAAAGTTTTGGTTTCTTGTCTCAACATTCTTTTGGGTGAAATTACTGATTGTATCCATGTTTTGTTGATTGACCTACATATTCTTGAATTAGATTATTTAGTTTCCAATTAATTTTTAGTCTGTCTTCCCATGGTCCCTTAATACAAGTATTTTTATTTCATTTTGATTTCATCTTTCTCCCTTTCTACATTGAATTGTGAGGCTTCATGCCCCCCAAATTTTAATCAATTTAATTTTAATCATTTTGTTTTTGTGTGTAAGTCGCATGTACCACTGACAAAAAGGCATGTTCCTTTATGTCTCCATTCAATTTTCTCCAAAGGTGATTCACATCTAACTTTTCTTAAATTCTATTCACCTCCTTAATTTCTTTCTTGTTTATTTTGTGGTTAGATTATCTAGTTCTGAGAAGGAAAGGTTGAGGTCACCCACTGGTACAGTTTTGCCATCTCTTTGTTCTGTAACTCCCTTAATTTCTCCTCTAAGATTTTGAATGTTATACCACTTGGTGCATGTATGTTTAGTAATGATATTGTTTTGTCTATGATACCTTTTAGATGTCGTTTCATTCCTTACCTGTTTTGATTACAGATATATTTCTGTTTTTGTTGTGTCTGAGATCAGGGTTACTAACCCCTGCATTTTTTTTCCTTCAGCTGAAACATAATATATTCTACTCCAGATTTTTACCTTGTCTCTCTGTGTATTCTGCGATTTCAAAAATATTTCTTGTAAAAAAAAAAGTACTGTAGGTTTCTGATTCTTAATCCATTTTACTATCCACTCTGCTTCAGTTTTATAGGAGAGTTCACTCCTTTCACATCCCTGGTTATAATTAGTATTTGTGTCTTTCTTTGCAACCTATTTTCCCGTTTATACCTTTCTCTCTCATATATTCTCCTTTCCTCGAGTTTTGCTTTTGACAATAACCTCCCTCAATCTGTCCTCCCTTCTTTCAGTCTCCTCTCTTTTCTTTCTTTTCCCCCTATTATTTCTTCCCTCTCTTACATACACCCCATCATCCCTCCTTCCCCTTTTCTTCCCACTTCCTATAAGGTAAGTTAGATTACTACACCTAAATGAGAGTAAGGTTGAAACAAACATATCCTTCACTTCTTTCACTTTTTGGACTTCTTCATGTGATGAAATTGTGACTCTCTGCCTCCTCATTTCCTCTTCTCCCATTACAAACTTTTTTCAACACTTAATTAGATTTTTTATAATCACATCGCAGTCAATTTATACCCAAAAACTCCATGTATTCTCCTTCCAAATGTCATAATAATGATACAGTCCTCTAGAGTTGCAAGTATCATCTTCCCTTGTACGGGAATTTATTGAATAACATGTTGCTGTTTTTTTTTTCCTGTTTGCCTATTTATACCTATCTTGAGTACTTTATTTGAAGATCAAATTTTCTGGCAGCAGAGCCAGCATGATGGAGTGAAAGTAGAGACTCACCACAGTTCATCCACAAAGTCCTTCACATACCTCTAAAAGGTGAGTCTGAACAAATCTTAGAGTGGGAGAACACCCTAGGAGACAGAGTGTGGAAGATCTGCAGGGCCAGGATAACCTGGAACATGGATGGGAATAATCTGTTACACAGTACTGGGGAAGAGTAGAACACATGGAGGCACAGATGAGGTTGTAGCAGGTCAGAGACAGTCCCTGGTTGACTGAAACAGAAGCAGCAGGTGCAGAGAATGGGAGTTCAGTGAAAAAGAGTGAGGGAGAAATTCAGGGCCCATGGCAGCGGTGGCAGTCACTCCTGTGCTGACTAAATATTGGAAAATCACCTACTTGAACTTCTGGCAGCCAAGATGGTAGAGTTTACAGGGTATGTGCTCTCACTCTCTCCTTGTTGACCTTGAAAAACCCAGAGAATTTTGCCTTAGGAAAGCATTCTGGAATAGTGGAGCTAAAAGAACAGGAACAGTAGACTTTCAACTCAGGAGGCTAGAGAGATTGACAGGAAGGGTTCCTCTTCCTGTTGTTGAAAGGGACCAGTGCAGGACTGGAAGTGTCCCGGGAAACCCTGCCTTACTGGACGAGAAGATCCTGAGCCCCAAAGGGAGGGGGTGAAATGTGGTTGCTAAGTAGCAACACCGGGACCCCAGGAGTGCCTTAGAGCAGCAAGGGAAATTGGGCCCACAAAAGTGCAGATGAGGTTCACCCGCTGCTTAGCCTGCCTGTACTCTGGCTAAGACCTAGGGGAGGAACACACCTTCCACAAAACAGACCACCCCTCACCCACACCTCATGCCAGGAGCATCAGTGAAACTCCAGGGGAACTAAGAAAGACTTCACCTGGCCTCGACTTTATCACATACCAGCCAGTTCAGCACCAGATAAGCTGAAGCATTATATAGGTTCTAGCAGAAAGAACCAGATGCCACGAAATACAAAGGGAGAAACCAGACCCCAAGTTCCCAGCATAAGAAATGTGGGACAGAGCCCCCTATGCCCTAGAAAAAGAGGTCCATGTTAAAGACAAAGAAGAAGGAAATGATCATGAGTACTAAGCAATCAAAAAAAACAAAGACCATAGAATGTGTTTAGGAAGGGTAGAACAGAATATGAATTCAGAAGAGGATGATGCTGACAATATACTCACAACTGAAACCTCAAACAAGAAAATGAACTGGTCTCAAACTCAAAAGGCATTCTTGGAAAATTTCAGGAAGGATTTAAGAAGCTAAATTAGAGAGGCAGAAGAAAAATTGCAAATGATTTTTAAAATGCACTTGAAAAAATGAAAAAAAAAATTCTCTGAAGAGAAGAGTTCCTTAAAAATTAAAATTGGTCAAATGGATAAGGTGTTACAAAACTTAACTGGAAAAAATGGACAAATGGGAAAAAAAGTATAAAAACTAACTGAAGAAAGCAATTCATTAAAAATAGAATTGAGCAAGTAAAAGCTAATGACTCTGGGAAACATCAAGAATCAGTCAAATAAAATCTAACTAATAAAAAATAGAAGAAATATAAAATATCTCAATGGAAAAATAAACTGACCTGGAAAATAGATCCACAACAGAAAATATAAGAGTTATTGGTCTACCAGAAAGCCATGATGAAAAAAAAAAAAGATCAATATCTTCCAAGAAATCGTCAAGGGACTCAACCCTGAGGTCCTAGATTCAGAGGACAAAATAATCATCAAAAGAATCTATTCATCATCTCCTGAAAGACATTCCAAATTGAAAATGACAAGGAATGTTGTTATCAAATTCCAGAATTATCAGGTCAAGGAGAAAATATTGAAAACAATCAGAAAAAGCAATTCAAATACTGAGCAAATGATCAGTCAGGGTCACACAGGACCTTGTGGCTTTTTCATTAAAAGATCAGAGGGACAGCCCATAAAATACCTGGAGAGGGACTCTCAACAAATTCTGGAGCAGCAGAAGTGGAGAACAACAGAGTGGCGGAGATTTCCAGCCCACACTGACCTGAAAAGCCCACGGTTGTGCCGGTTGCAGAGCCGAGTGCAGAGCCCAGCCCAGCCTTGGCTGAGCAATGAGGTGTGGTACGGCACAACAAGGCTCTGGGAGGAGGAGCAGAATGTCCAGTCGCAGCAGCGGGCCTCAGATGCCTCAACCCACAGGCGAAAAAGGTCAGTGATGGGTTTTATTGCCAGGCCAGGAAGGGAGAAGGGCCTTCCCATAGCTCAGGGAGCAGGCAGCTGCCTCAGGGCCAGCACAGCAGCCCGTATGGAAGCTCCACTGTTGGAGCGTAAAAACTCCTGGGGGCATTGAAGAGCTGAGTCTTACCTCAGCCCTGGCTGAGCTGGTCTTTGTCTCAAACTGAATGGTAGCCATGCACAACCAGCTTATCTGAAAATCAGCCGCCAGTGCTAGGTTGGCCAAGCTACAGGCCAAGTGGTTTGGAAGAGGTATCTGTTAAGATTCTGGGCACAAAAGTCCCTTCCTGTGTCCAGACAAGTATAAGCTTGATTGTGCCACCTTGGAGGTACTGAGATCTCACAGATTCCCAGAGTATACCCTACTCTTGAGAAAGGACCCCAAAGTCAAGGAACTGGTTAGGAAAATGCCCAAGAAAGGGAAAAAAATAAGACCATAGAAGGTTACTTTCTTGGTGAACAGATATCTTCTCCCATCCTTTCAGATGGGGAAGAATAATGCTTACCATCAGGGAAAGACATAGAAGTCAAGGCTTCTGAATCCCAAACACCCAAAATAAATATTCAATGGGCTCAGGCCATGGAAGAGCTCAAAAAGGATTTTGAAAATCAAGTTAGACAGGTGGAGGAAAAACTGGGTAAAGAAATGAGAGAGTTGCAAGAAAAGCATGAAAGCAGGTCAACATCTCACTAAAGGAGACTCAAAAAATGCTGAAGAAAATAACACTTTGAAAAACAGGCTAACTCAATGGGCAAAAGAGGTTCAAAAAACCAATGAGGAGAAGAAGGTTTAAAAAGCAGAATTAACCAAATGGAAAAGGAGATCCAAAAGCTCAGTGAAGAAAATTGTTCGTTAAAACTTAGAATGGAACAGATTGAGGTTAATGATTTTATGAGAAACCAAGAAATCACAAAACAAAACCAAAATAATTAAAAAAATGGAAGATAATGTGAAATATCTCACTGGAAAAACAACTGACCTGGAAATTAGATCCAGGAGAGACAACTTAAAAATTATGGGACCACCTGAAAGCCATGATCAAAAACAGAGCCTAGACATCATTTTCATGAAATTATCAAGGAAAATTGCCCTGATATTCTAGAACCAGTGGGCAAAAGAAATATTGAAAGAATCCTCCAATCAATACCGGAAAGAGATCAAAAAAGAGAAAGTCCTAGGAAAATTGTGGCCAAATTCTAGAGTTCCCTGGTCAAGGAGAAAATATTGCAAGCAGCTAGAAAGAAACAATTCAAGTATTGTGGAAAAACAATCAGGATAACACAAGATCTAGCAGCTTCTACATTAAGGGATGAAAGGGCATAGAATAGGATATTCCAGAAGTCAAAGGAACTAGGACTAAAACCAAGAATCACCTACCCAGCAACACTAGTATAATACTTCAGGGCAAAAAATGGTCTTTCAGTTAAATAGAGGCCTTTCAAGCATTCTTGATGAAAAGACCAGAGCTGAAAAGAAAATTTGACCTTCAAACACAAAAATGAAGAGAAGCAAGAAAAGGTAAACAACAAAGAGAAGTCATAAGGGTCTTACTAAAGTTGAACTGTTTACATTTCTACATAGAAAGGCAATATTTGTAACTCTTGAAAATTTTCAGTATCTGGATAGTTGGTGGGATTACACACACACACACACACAAGACACACACATGCACAGAGATAGAGAGCACAGAGTGAATTGAATAGGATGGGATCATATATTAAAAAAATGAAATTAAGTGGTGAGAGAGAAATATCCTGGGAGGAGAAAAGGAGAAATGGAGTGGGGCAAATTATCTCTCATAAAAGAGACAAGCAAAAGCCTTTTCAGTGGAGGGAAAAAGAGGGGAGGTCAGAGAAAAACATGAAGCTTACTCTCGTCACATTTGACTGAAGGAAGGAATAAAATACACACTCATTTTTTTTATGAAAACGTATCTTACAATACAGGAAAGTGGGGGAGTAGGGGATAAGCAGGGTGGGGGGGCGATGATGGATGGGAGGACAAAGGGAGGAGGGAGCAATTTGAAGTCAATACTCTTGGGGAGGGACAGGATCCAAAGAGAGAACAATGGGGGACAGGATAGGATGGAGGGAGATATAGTTAGTTTCATACAACACTGTTGTGGAAGTCATTTGGAAAAGTACACAGATATGGTCTATATTGAATTGCTTGCTTCAAAAAGGGAATGGGTGGGGAGGGAGGGATGAAGAGAGGTTGGAAGTCAAAGTTGTAGGAACAACTGTCGAGTATTGTTCTTACTAGTAGGAAATTAAAAAAATACAGGTATTGGGGTATAGAAAGTTATCTGGCCCTACAGGACAAAAGAGAAGATGGGGACAAGGGAAGGGAGGCATGTTAGAAAAGAGGGCAGATTGGTGATAGGGGCATTTAAAATGCTCGGCATTTTGGGGTGGGAGGAGGGGACAAATATGGAGAAAATTTGGAACCCAAAATTTTGTGAAAATGAATGTTAAAAGTTACATAAATAATTTTTAAAAAATACCAGAGGGATTGTAATATGATATTCCGTTAGAAAAAGTTGTATGGACTACAACCAAAAGTTAATTAGAAAGCAAAATTGAGCATAATTTTTCAGGCAAGGAGATGAACATTCAATGAAATAGGGGATTTCCAGATCTTCCGAATGAAAAGGCCAGGGTTCAATAGAAAATTTAATGTTCAAAAAGAAGACTAAACAAAGAGATAAAACGATGAAGAAAGGGAAAAATGTTATTCAAATATGCAAACTGTTTACATCCCTATATGGGAAAATGGTACCTGGTAATCTTAATAACTGTCCATTTATTGTGACATTTAAGAGGGATATACATAGAGGAAGTGGATATAAATTAACTGATGTGAAGATAAGTCTAATTAAAGGGTATGAAGGGATTGTAATGGGAGGAGAGGAGAAGGTAAAAAAGAGTAAATTACATCACATGAAGAGGCACAAGAACATACGACAGTAGAGGGAAAGAAGGGAGAGAGATGAACATAGTTTCTACTTTGGATTTGTTTCAAGGAGGCGATGACATACTCAGGTATAGGAGCCTAACTTGCCCCATAGACAGTATGAGGTGAAATTGGATAGAACAGGAAGGGGGTGATTAAAAGGGAGGGAAGTAGTTGTAAGGGAAAAGGGAAGGGGCTGATAGAAGACAGGGTAGACTGAGGGAGGTGGTGATGGAAAGTAAAACTCTTTAGGAGGGGAAGGAAGAAGGGAGAAATTAAAACAAAAATTAGGAGAAATAGAATGGAGAGATAGACACAGACAGAATTCAAAACTGTGAGTGTGAATGGGATGAACTCCCATGAAAAGGAGGCTGATAGTAGAATGAATTAAAAAAACATAATCGTACATTATGATGTTGATAAGCAACACATTTGACATAGGAGGATATACAAAGGTGAAAGACTGTAGTGGAATGTATTAAGCAAGGGTAGCAATCCTAATATCAGCTAGAGCAAAATAAAAAAAATAGAACTATTCAAAAGAGATTAAGAATGAAACTATATCCTGCTAAAAGGTACCATATATAATGAAGTAAAATAATTACTAAACATATGTGCACCAAGTGGTAAAGTATCCAAATTCGGAGAGAAGGTAAGGGAGTTAAAGGAAGAAATAGAGAGCAAAGCTATATTAGTGAGTGTCCTCAAATTCTGTCTCTCTAAACTTGATAAATCTAAACTGAAAATGAACAAGAAAGAAGTTAAGGAGGAGAACAGAATTTTGTATAAAGTAGATATGCTAGACCTCCGGAGAAAACTGAACGGGGATAGAAAGGAATGTACCTGTTTCTCAGTGATACAAGGCACATACTGAAAAAGTGGTCATGGACTAGAGTGTAAACACCTCAAAATACAGTGGAGAAAGAAAGAGGTAGTCATATCATGATGCAATAAAAATTATATGTAATAAAGGGACATGGAAAGATAAATAAAAAAATTAATTGGAAACTAAATACTCTAATCATAAAGAATCAATGTGTTAAAAAACAAATCATCAAAAAAAAACATGAACCTCATTCAAGAAAATGACACTAATAAGACAGCATACCAAAACTTATGAGATGCTGCAAAAACAGATCTTAGGGAAAGTTTTTTACCTTGAAAGAATTCATGAAAACAACAGAGAAAGAGGAGATCAGAGAACTGGGCATGCAACTAAAAATCTAGAATAAAAACAAATTGAAAATCCCCAAGTAAACACCAATTTAGGAATACTGAAAACTAAAGGAGAGGCTAATAACATTGAAATTTAAACCATTGAACTAATAAAACAGTGCATTTTGGGGATAAAATAACACAATAAAATTGGTAAACCTATGGTAAATTTGACTAAAAAAATAGGAAAACAAAATGACCAGTATCAAAAATGTGAAGGGTCAACTCACCTGGATCAAGGAGGAGCTTTAAACAACAATAAGAAACTACATTGCCCAATTGCATGCCCATAAATTTGACTAAGTGAAATGGATGAATATTTACAAAATAGAAATTATTCAGATTAATATAAAAGGATGTAAAATATGTAAATATCCCCATCTCAGAAAAAGAAAGTGACAGATCTATCAATGAATTCATTTGGAAAAAATCTTCTCAGACAGATGGATTTATAAGTGAATTTTATCAAATATTTAAAGAAAAGTTAATTCCAATACTATATAGAATATTTGGGATGATTGGTGAAGGACTCCTTCCAAATTCTTTTTATGACATATATATATATATATATATATATATATATATATATATATATATATATATATATATATATATATATATATATATATATATGATTCTTTAGATCAATAACTTACCCTCTGGTTCTAGAACCTCAGGGTAGTTTTCTTGAAAGATGCTGTCCAGACTTTTTCTTCATCATTGCATTCAGGTAATCCATTAATTCTTAAATTAACTCTCCTGGATCTATTTTCCAGGTCATTTAACTACCCGCTCCCATGAGATATTTTATATTTTCTTCAATTTTTTTTTTTAAATTTTAAAAGTCTTTTGATTTTGAGTGATTCTTGATGTCTCATGGAGTCATTAGCTTTCATTTGCCCAATTCTCAGTTTTACTGAATTGTTTTTTCTTTCAGTTAGCTTTTGTACCTGCTTTTCCATTTTACCAATTGAATTGTTAAAGTAATTGTTTTCTACAATCCATTTTGCCCTTTATTTTCCAAGCTGTTGACTCTCTCTTGCATAGCTCCCATTTCTTTTCCCATTTTTCTTCTACCTTTCTTATTTGCTTTTAAGAATCTTTCTTGAACTCTTTCAAGAGGGCGTTTTAAACTTGAGACATTTTCATATTCCCCTTCGAGGTTTCAGATGTGAGTATATTGACAATATTGTTCTCTTCTGAGTTTTGGTTTTGATCTTCCCTGTCACCGTGATAATTCTTTATGGTGAGTGTTTTTCTTTCTTGCCTTTTGCTCATAGTTTTTCCCATTTTTTTCTGGTTTTTAAAGTTGCTCTGTGCTTCAGGGGTACAGAGAATACTGTGCTAAGTTTCTTGGCTTTGTGTGGTGTGGTCTCAGCTGGCTGCTTTAGGTTTCTGCTAACTTACCTGTTGCTGAACTAGAGCTGGTGATTTTGCCTGGTGTGTTCCTAGACCAGATTCGGTTTCTGTGCCTCCTCACTAGGGTTGCGTTAGAGTATAGGCAAGTTCAGTTGTTGGTGGGCACCTGTCCATCAGTACTCATGGTGTTTTTCTTATCTGGAACCTCCCAGTTTCCCTGGTCATGTCAAGACACCTGGGATGTGATGTCCTGGTGTTGGCTATTGCCCTATCCACCACCATGGGGCTCAGGATCTCCTGCTGTTCTTTTATGGCGCGGCTTGCTGCAGGCTTTTCAGGATACCTCTGATACTGTACCCTTCCCCTAGAGCAAGAAGGACATTTCCTCTTAATCTTCTAAACCTCTCAGTGTAAAAGTTTGACACCCCATCTTACTGCTGGCTCTTCTGCTCCAGGATTTTTTCTCGGATGATATTTTTCCTAGTGGTCAATAATGCAAGGTGAGAATGAACCACTGCTCACACCATCATCTTGACTCCTGGAAGTGTTATTTTTTTTCTTTAATGCTTCTCTCCCACCCCACACACACCCTACAGATTAGACACAAATAGATATGCATGTATAGAGATAGATGGATAGATAGGTGGATATAGATATATGTATATGTGCGTGTATATATCCACACACAAATATATATGTATACTTACATATATGTATAATATATACGTATATATATATATATACATACATACATATACATATATATATATGCACAACTCTGTTATAAATACTAGTATTCATCAGTTCTTCCTCTGGATACTGATAGCATCTTCCTTCATATGTCCTTTGTAGTTAATTTGGATATTTATAATATTGAAAATGACTTATTCTCTCATCTATTCTTAACTATTGCTGTTACTGTGTAAAATGTTCTCTTAGTTCTAATTTCATTCTTCATTATTTCTTGCAAGTTTTTCTTATGTTTTTGCCTAAGATCTTTGAGCTCATCATTTCTTATGATATAGTAGCATACCACCACAATCATATGCCACAAATTTTTGAGCCCTTTCCCAGCTGATGGTCATCCTTGCCATTTACCACAACAAAGAGAGCTGCTACAAACATTTTCCCTAATCATCTTAGGAAATAGATCTAGTAGTGGTAATGCTGAGTCAAGAGGCATTTAATAACTCTTAGGGCATAATTTCAGATTGCTCTCTAAAATAATTGGATCAATTTACAACCCTCCTATCGACGAATTAGTATCCCAATTGTTTCATACTCTTTCCATCATTTATTGCTTTCCCTTTCAATCATTTTAGCCAGTCTGGTAGCCAGTCTGATATCCCAAGGTTGTTTAAATTTGCCTTTCTCAAATCAACGATGATTTAAAGCATTTTTATATGACTATAAATTGTTTTGATTTCTTCATTGGAAAACTTCCTGTTTATATACTTTCACTATCAATCAGGCAACTTCTCATTTTTCTTATAGATTTGGCAAAAAATGTGTGTATATGTGTATATCTATATTTGATATATTTATCTGAAAAAGTTTCTGGAAAATTTTCCTCCAACTTTCTGCTTCTCTCCTGATCTTGATTACATTTGTTTTATGGGTACAAAATCATTTTAATTTTATATAATCTAAATTATGCATTTTACAGCTAACTTTACTACCACTTTTTTATTCACGGATTGTTCACCTATTCATTCGTCTGATAAGTAATATGTTTTTCCAATTATCTTGCAGTATCTATCTCACTCTATCTCTATGTGATGTAACCATTTTTTCATTGTCTTGGTAAGTGTTGTAAGAGGTTGTCTACGACAAGTTTCTGGCATACTGATTTCTATTTTTCTCAACGTTCTTTTTTTTTAAATAATTAACTTTTATAGCAAAATCTTAAGTCAAATATATAGTATATTTATTTGTTCTTATAAATTATATGTCTATTCTCTTCCATTGATCTACCCTATTGTTTATTATCAAGTATTAGGAAGCTTTGATAATCACTGCTTTGCAATATAGTTTAAGATTTGGTACTGTTAAACCATCTTCCTTTACATTTTTATTAGTTCCTTGAATATTCTTCACTTTTGATCTTCCTAATGAGTTGTGTTACTATATTTTCTTGATTCAGTAAAAGCACTTTTGGTTATTTAATTGGGATGCTATTGAATGTATAAGTTAGTATTTATAAAATCATAATCTTTATTGTGTTGATCTTGACTACCTATGAAGAATGAATATTTCTGTAATTATTTAAATCTGATATTATTTGAATAAAAGCTTTTTTTAAAATAACTTTGTTTAAATTTGAGAAGGATTTGTTTTGACAGGTGCATTCCCAGACACTTTATAGTATCTAGAGTTATCTTTTACTATCTCTTCTTGCAGAGTTCTCTTTTTCACCATCCCCCTCCAAGAACTGAGTGGCAACAATATTGTTTTGGACTGTCAATACAGATGAGTTCTGAATCACAGGCCCTTCAAGAGATATCCACAATTTCCGGACTAGCCTAGACTACTAAGAAAGGGCAATTACATTGAGCAGAGGTTATGAGGGGATAACCACAGTGATCAAGCAGGCTGGGGTCGAAGCTGTGATGGCATGGGGTCTGAGAAATGAGGTCCATTGAGATAACCACTAGGAATAGTGAAGCCAGAAACCTGGGCTCATAATCGTAGAAGGTAACAGTGATGCAGAAGTCTATAAAGAAAGCCCAAGTTTCTCCCTATTCTAATCCATTTTCTACACAGTTGTCAAGATGACTATTCTAAAATGTAGATCTGACTGTGTCAACAAATCTTGTTCCAAGACTTTCAGTACCTCCTTATTCACTAAACAGTTAAATATAAAGTTCTTTGTCATTTAAAGATTTTTTGTAACCCCTTACCTTTCCATTCCTCTTATACTTTCCTCTCCTCTAAATACTCTATGGCCTATTTGACAACCCCAGAATACAATATTTGGGTCTCTAATCTTGGTGTGATTTCATTAACTGATATGTTCCATATCTTAAACGGTCTGACTGCTAAACTCAACTTTCTCTATCTTTCTTCAAGGCTCAGCTCAGATAAGTAGGAGTTTCTTCTGGGTATTACCAAGAGTTTGAAGATTATGTGTCACATATTATTTACAGCTTATATGCCCTCAGTTATTTCCATGTTTTCTATTCCATAATCTGTCCACTTGGGGAGGAGACATTATTGTCTTCATATTCATCCCCAGTGCTTAGAGAAGTACATGGATTATAATAATTTCCTCATATTTGCTTGTGGCTTATTGAATGAAGGCATGAATGAGAGTATTATCTCAAAAGATAGGTTGTCACTTATTCAGGAACAATATCAAGGCACTAATAAAGAAGAAAATAATTCCACCTTCTGGGATAAGAACTCACTATTTGACAAAATCTTCTGGGAAAACCGGAAAATCATACGGTAGAAATGGCATAGCCCAATATCATGCACCATATCCCAAATACCCTGTAAGTTTTATTGAGAACGGAGTAATTTATGATCAAACGAAAGACTGAGAATATTGTGAAATGTAAAATGATTTTTTAATTTTAATTTTTGAATTGAATTGATTTCAATTTTAGCTTTGATTAAATTAAATGAAAAAGTTTTTGCACTAGCAAAGCTAATGAAACCAAGATTAGGAGGGAAGCAGAAAATGGAGAAAGAATTTTTCGAAACATAGTCTCTGATAAAGGCCTCATTTCTAAAATATTTAGAGAACTGAATTAAATTTGAAGAATAAAAGTAACGCCCAAATTGAAAAATGTTTAAAGATATGAACAGGCAGTTTTCAAAGGAGGAAATTGAAGCTATCTGTAGTCATGTGAAAAAACACTCTAAATCACTGCCAATTAGAGAAATAAAAATCAAAACAACTCTTAGGCACCACATCACACCTATCAGATAGGCTAATATGACAAAATCAGAAAATTATAAATGTGGGAGAATACATGGAAAAATTGAAACGCCAATGCATTGTTGTTGAACTTATGAACTCATCCAACTATTCTGGAGAGCAATGTGGAACTGTGCCCAAAG